>MU106355.1:0-81511 GCA_012274485.2 Sinapis alba | reverse complement strand
AAAAATGATTTTTCAAAAAAATTGGTTAGGCTTCCAAAATCTAACCCTAAAGATACATACAATACTATGACATATGTTTCCAAACCCTAGACCAAAGAATATCAAAAGATGATACATTCACTCATCTATGTTGAGAACAATTCAATTTTACTAGATTTTAATTTATATCATTTACAAATGTTTATTATTACATGATTTAGATTTTTCCTCCATAAAAATATTTTTTATATAATTTATAAATTATTTTTTATATAATTTATAAAAAGATTTTTCCTCCATGTAAGTCTTCTCAGAAGACTTACAAAATCACAGAAGACTTAAAAAGACAGAAGACTTAAATAGGCTATAAAGGTAAAAACGCATATAATTTTTTTTTTTGGTCATAAGGGGGCTGTTGTAATTTCACTACACTTTTAGGTTACTTTTGCATTTGTTTGATGTTTGGGTACACTTTTGCATTTGAATTCAAGTTTTAGGTTGGTTTTGGCAATTTTCCCATGTATATTTACCTACTTAATAAAACATTTTGGTCTTTTTTTCTCAAAGCTATTTTCCTAGACAATTTTTCAACATACATAATATCTAAATATTTTAGATATTGTATATTTTTCATCTCAATTTCTAAATATTATATTGATTTAGTAGTACTCAAACAAATAAACAACATTTTAATATTAACATTCATATGTATGTCTGAATACAAAAATGAATAAACAATATCTTAATATTAGTATTCATATGCAGCTTTGAGGTTAGCATACTTCTCTGTTTCTTAAAAGTATTATTTTAATATTTTTTATTATATAAAATGTATTATTTTACAATCTTAATTATACTTATTTTTAATTTAAGTTACAAAATACAATATTAATTTTATAAATAAATTTATTTATCTAAAATATTACTAGTTAAATATATAAAATTAATAAAGATATAAATATATTTAATCACTTTTAATATATGGAAAACGTGTTTAAATCACCATTTTAATGAAACGGAAGGAAGGAGTATTAGATTTTTTTTTCTTTTGACCAAAGGAGTATTAGATTTTATAGTCAACATATAAACACAATTACATGAATACGTAAAAACCGAGCTCGAGTGCACAAGATAATAACATATCATTTTTTCAAAAAGATAATAACAGATCATTCTCATTTAATTTACAGTTTTGACATATCATCATAATACTATAATAACAGGAAGGGCAATTCTCTTAAATAGTTTTTTAAGTTTTTGTCATAAAAATAGTCCTCAAAAAATAAAATGACCAAAATATTTTTTTTTTTTTTGAAATTTTGATTTTTTTTTTTTTTGAAATTTGAAACCCTAGCCCTAAACCCACCCCTTAACTCTAAACCCTAAAGTCTAAATTAGTTAACCCTATGGGTATAAATGCATATAAATGAATTTTTTAGCTTCTAAAAAACATTTTAGTCATTTTCTTCCTTAAAAACTATTTTTGTGACAAACAAACTAAAATGGGCTATCTAAGAGAATTTCTCTAAAAGAGTAGCTATTGCGGTATGTGAATGCATCCGATGGAAAAGAAATACTTAAGCCTGCAATCAAGTTATCATTTTACTAGTATTACTTCCCATGCTATGCATGGGTCAATTTTATTGTTTTCTAAATTATATGATCAAAAATTGTAATGACTATATATAAAATATCAAAACAAATTATTATTTTAGTTACATATTTTTTGAATTTAGATAACACTGTAGTAGATAAACCAAAAATATATAAAATCTCATTATATATATTATTTTTTTTGTAATATCTCATTTTATATTTGATAACCAATATCAACATAAATTTATTTTTACTTTAAAAATTATATGAATTAAAATCTGATCATACTTTTTCTCAACATTCCTAATAAATAAACCAAGAAATATATATTTTCTATTCAAATGGTTTTTCAACAAAACAAAAAAGTTGTCGTTTAATGAAAATCACAAAAAATAATATAATATGTTATCACTACGATTTTTATTTTTTGTCAAACAAAAAAAAATATTTGTAAAATATGATTATTCATTATGATAAAAAGGTAATCCTATAGTATAATTTACCTGTAATTTTAGTTTTGTTGATAGTTTTCTCAATTAAATGTTAGATTTTTGCTTTTTTTACATCTTTCAATATCTGCATCAGTCCGTCATTATTGGTTAGCAATGGGATATTGATTTTTTTAAGCATATAAATGCTATAAAATCAGAATATATATTTTGAAGGGGAGCAAAATAGAAAGTAAAAACTCATATTGCAGATTTGGAGGAAAAAGTAGAACCTTGATTTTTGAAGAAACCCGTGCATGTGAGAGTGAAGTTTGATTAGTAAAGGCTGTAGAAAAAAAATAGATAAAGCAAAAGAAAAAAAAACATAACACAAAATAATTATTTACCTCTGGAAAAAAACAATCCATGCTCACATCGGGTTTGTGAATTAGAGAAAGAGACAGAAAAATGTTAGTTAACAATCCGGCACTGGATAACTCCAACAAATATTGGTGATTTAAATAGTTAGGAAAAAGGAGGAATAAATATAGTTATTAGGAGAGTGAGTGGTGATCATGGAGTTTGGAAAGAGAAACCGTTAGTAAAAGTGGAATGATAATATTTTTAATTTTGTCTCTTGTTAAGTATATAAATGAGCACGTAAATTAGAAATGTTAGCCTCTTACATTTTTTTATTTTTTCTTTTGTAATTATTTTTTTTATTTATAATCTAGATGTCAAGATTTGATTTGCTATGCGACTTACGCTTTAGTATATAAGGGATCAGTCAAAATAACGCGGAATAATTATTGTTAAAAAGAAAAAAAATAACGCGGGATCATTTATTTATAGTTCTATAAAAATACTATTTACTTTTAACGGAGTAGTAAATTACATTAAGAAAAAGAAATTTTTTAAAAGAAATATCTTTATGCTATTTCAATCAAAATGAATATATTTCATTGTTTTTTTTTTTTGTAACACTATTTCATTGTTTTCTATATTATTCGTTTATTCTATCAAAATTACTAATGTGTTGAGGTATTTTTATTTTTATGAATGTTAAGACTATTTTTATTAAGACATATAATATATATATTACATTCTTTTTTTGATGACCTTTCATTTCATTTCCCTAACGGGACATTATTTTATTACATACCTTTTGTTCCATTATAATACGATTTTTGGTTTAAACGTGGAATTTAAGAAGACATATATAATATATATATGTATATATATTATATGTATTATTTCCGTACCACATGGTCACCGGCCACTATCGTCCATCACCACAAACGTCTAAAAACAAAAGTTTTATGTTTTTATTGATTTTAAAACTTTATGGAACATGAAATGAAACGGTGATTAGCCCCCCAAAAAACATAAAATGATGTGTGTATGATTAACGATAAATATTGCATGCAATTGTAATCTGTTTTTCCACGTGCCGTTTTATGCAGCAAATCAAATACTGTATTCCTCAGTTGCGGCCTCCTGGCTTTCCAGAGCTATGTGGCTCTCTCGCCCTTCTCTTTGATCCGACTAAGAGCATGCTCAACAGGTAAAACCCTTAAGAGTTGCTAAAAAAAAACTAATATTAATATTATAATAATTTATTTGTTTTTTATTTTTCTGTAAAAAAGATAACCAATAACTGAATACCACATATATGAACTGTGTTGTGAACCGTATCTTAAGTTAGTTGTTTTAGGTGGGATTCTTAGCGTAATTTAAGAACCGATTCTTAATTTTAACAAAGAAAAAATTTAGAACCGGTTCTTAATGTCTTATTTAAGAACTAGTTCTTAACTTTTTCTTTGTTAAAGTTAAAAACCAGTTCTTAAATAACGTTAAGAACTCTACCTAAGAACCCGAGGTTAATCATAGTCTTAAAAACTTTCTCATTTCTCTTTCCTATTTTTTCCTAATTTTTCATTATTTTTAATTCTCTTAGTTTAAGAAATCAAGATAAGAATCTACCGTTAAACCTGCTCTAATATTCCTCTTGTCATCACGACGTCGTTTGCATCCTCCGCCTGCTCCTGCATTCGTAAACGTGTAGTTAGAAAGAAAAAAAAACATTTTATTAGATCATTTTTAACCCAAAAAAAATTCAAAATAGGTTTCTTAACTTTTTATTTTTATTTTTTTCTCTTATTAAAAAAATTAAAAAAGAAACTAATCGCGGGCCGCCACGTGTGGAGCTCGTAAACAGTACAAAAAACCTTCAAAATCGATTTTTACTTTAAAGTTTTTGTAACCAGTTCTTACACTGTTTACGGGCCTCACATATCAGTAAAACCCACAAACAGTGCAAAAAACCCACTAAAAACTTACGTTAAACATGCCCTTAGTAGTTATCAAATAGGAACGTCCAATTTGGTCAAATCGACATAAACAAAAAAAACTCTTTAGTTACAGATATACATACATATATAAAACCGAATCAAACAACCAAATTTATAGTTGGTTTTTATATATTTCTTACGCAAAAAAAAATCTAAACGTTAATAAAAAAAAATGAAAAAAAATATCTAAAGATGATGTATATGAATCAAAACTGAGCATATCAAAGTACATATGCATGTGAATATTTATACTAATAATATGCAAATGCATGTGGACATGCAGAATACATTGATCTCTTTCGCTTTATCTGCTAACTAGTGTTACACACCTGTGCTACGCACAGGTCAAATCTATTATATTTTTAAAGATTTAGTATAATTTTGAATTAAATAAATTTGTCATTTTTACATATTTTATAAACATAGTCACATGGATAATATTGAATTTGATAGGCTGAAAACGGTTTTACAAAATATCTGACATTGTTTTTAAAATAGATATGATAATATATATTTGTAAGTGTTTTATTGTATCATAATTGAAATATGTATAACACATAAAAATATTGTTAAAAACTATAATTGATTCATTATATTTTTGTGTGTTTTTCTTGCAAATAAATCTTTCATAAAATATAATTTTGTATTTTGATATATTAATAATCTAAATGTTTGAAAAACAATAAAATTAAATTGTGATATAGAAAAAATAAATTATTAAAAGAATATGCATATTTTGATGCTACAAAAAAACATGTGTGAGATATTTCTTCACTGCTTTTATGGTATTCATCATCTTCAAAGCTCCACCAATTCCTAAATATTTTTAATGACTACATGTACTTTTCATCTTTATTTCTATTTTGTTCTTATATTACCATATATACTTGATAATTTAGGTTGATAATTGATTTTTGAAAATTTAGCCCGTGTGATAATTTAAATGCGTTTATAGTTTACTCGTGTGATAATTTATTTTTGATATACATCCATGTATTAACATGGGTTAATTAACAAAAATATCGCAAACTCCTTCCATTTTTTTTTATTCCGTCTATTGCAGTATGGTAAGTTGAAAAAAGTTAAAAATTATTTTGTGGGATAAAAACGTGGGTAATTATCCTATATTTATCTCTTTTTATTATAATATCAATTTAATAGGAATTTGTATTCCCTTTCTTTTTTGTGAATGTATTTATCTATAATTTATTATATTAAATATTATTTAATAATTACCCAGGCTTTTGTTATAGATGAAAGTGAGGGAGTAGTTAAAATATATTTACATATATTATGATTTTAGAATTAGTAGAATATGAATGTAGATTTCTCAAAAAAAAACATGAACATAGATGATGTACATGCGTAGATGGTAATGGTGATCCTCTTCACTCTCTTATTAAGTGGTGTTATCCACAATACAATTTGGTGTTATCTATGATTTACCCCTTTAGCCACTTTTATCTAAATTTTTGTGGATGATTCATAAAAATCTTTGAGATGCTTGAGCAAAATTGCATGTCCTTGTCATCTTTTTTAACATTTGTTCTCTCCATCTACAGCAAATATATAATAGAATTTCTTTTTAATTTAATAAAGAGAAACACATAGAAAAGTTGATTAAAATGTTTATTAATAAGCCATAGATAACTACTCATAGTTTATGGTTGCAAATAGATAAGATTGATAACGGTAAACTTTATATATTGTAGCAGGAAAACCTAAGATTGATAACAATGAAACACTTACTTCTTCTTTTAATAATTCATCCAAGAATGAAAAGTAAAGAAAAAAAAACTAAACATGCTAGGATACAAATTTTGTTTGTCAGCAATACAACTTAGAAAAAGAAATAGAATATGTCTGCAACTTATATAAGAAACGTAGAAAACAGTTTGAAATATGGAAGTTAACGTGCATATAGACTTTTGAGAAAAAATAGGAATATAGGTAGTTGAAGATTTTAGTTATTTTATTATTTTTTATATAGATTTTCCACGTGTCAATATTTGATTCGTCAAGCGATTTGCGCTTTAGTATATAAAGGATAATTGATTACGTACCGAAGATGGCGACGAAGAATTTGAAGGAGAGGTATAAAGACCAAAACACTTTAGGAAGTTCTTGAGAGCTTCGTTACAGATTTGAAAAGGACCCCAAAGATGAGATTGTTGGATAATTGACCAAGTCTGATGTTGAATAAGTCTAGCTAGCTTTTAGGAAGTTGTTTCTGTTAAGTAGTTGAGTAGTTGAATAGTTGCGTTGTGGCCTACTCTTATCTGGTTCCTGCATTTTAGTTTTATTGTTATGCTGCCAAGCTTCTATATAAGCTTGTGTACTCTCGTTTATTCAATACACAGAACATTCAGACTCTTTTCCTTTATCTGGTATCAGAGCAAAGCAACGTGAGTGTTTGAGAGGAAAAACATCACAAAGAAGATGGCAGAAGCTGGAAGCCTTTCGACACCTGCTGTTCCTAAGTTTGATGGAGACTACGATCATTGGAGCCTGATCATGGAGAATCTTCTCCGATCTAAAGAATACTGGAGCATCATTGATCCAGGATTTGAAGATCTAAGAAGAATTGAAGATCCGAGTCCTGCGCAACAACAATCCCTCAACGAAGCGAGACTCAAGGATCTCAAAGCAAAGAACTATTTTTTCCAATCAATTGACAAGACAACGCTGAAGACGATAACACAAAAGGAGACAGCCAAACAATTATGGGACTCGATGAAGGTTAAGCATCAAGGGAATGCTAGAGTGAAGCGAGCTCAATTGCAGAGGTTGAGGAAAACTTTTGAAACTCTGGAGATGAAGGTTGGAGAAAAGGTTTCCGGGTACTTTGCTAGAGTTATGGAGACAACCAATGACATGAGAAATTGTGGAGAGATCATCGATGATGTCAAGATCGTTGAGAAGATACTTCGGAGCCTTACAGAAAATTTCAATTTTGTGGTTTGCTCAATTGAGGAATCTAAAGATATTGATAGTCTCTCGGTGGATGAATTGCAGGCGTCTCTACAGATTCATGAGAGCAAAGTGACTGAACAACGAGGTGAAGAGCAGGTTCTTCAAGTGGAGAACGAGCCAAGGGGTGCTAGAGGAAGAGGAAAATGGAATCCTCAGAGAGGAGGAAGCGGTTACCGAGGACGAGGAAGAGGCCGATCATTTGCGAATCGATCAGCCATCAACTGCTACAGATGTGGAAAACTGGGTCATTACCAGTTTGAGTGCACCAGCCTGGAGAAGAGAGCAAACTATGTTGAGTTCGATGAAGAAGAAGAGTTACTCTTAATGGCACACGTTGATCTAAGTAATGCTGAAGGCAAAGGAGTTTGGTTCCTAGACTCTGGGTGCTCAAACCACATGACAGGAGAAAAGTCATGGTTCTGCGAGCTAAATGAAGAGTTTAAACACTCAGTTCGGTTGGGAAACAGTGCAAGAATGATGGTACAAGGAAAAGGAAACGTAAGGTTCGAAGTGGAAGGGATAACTCAAATTGTAACTGACGTATACTATGTTCCGAATCTGACCAACAACTTGTTGAGCATTGGACAATTGCAGGAGAAACATCTGACAATTCTGATCAAGAACAATGTGTGTAAGATCTTTCATCAACAGAGAGGTCTTATTGTAGAGACACACATGACCATGAATCGTATGTTCTTGGTGTATGCTAAGAAGAAACCAGCACCTGGGAATTGTCTTAAAGTGGAAGAAGAAGAGGACTTGGGAGTGCTATGGCACAAAAGATTTGGTCACCTAAACACTAAGGCAATTCATGTCATGCACAAGAAGGAGATGGTGAAAGGCTTACCAAGCCTAAAGAGTGAAGTCAAGGTGTGTACTGTCTGCAATATGGGAAAGCAGCAACGTGGGAAGTTTCCAAAGAAGAGCAAGTGGAGAGCAGAGGAGAAACTTCAGCTAATCCACGCTGACTTGTGTGGACCGATCACACCTACTCCAACAGTGGTAAGCGCTATGTGTTTGTACTTGTCGATGATTTCTCACGAAAAACATGGGTGCAGTTTTTGGTGGAGAAGTCAGAAGCGTTTGAGACATTCAAGCTTTTCAAAAGAGCAGTTGAAAAGGAAACAAACACTGTGATACGAGGATTGCGGACAGACAGGGGAGGAGAATTCACTTCTGAGAAGTTCAACCAGTTCTGCAGAGACAATGGGATCAAACGCCAGCTGACTGCGGCATACACCCCACAGCAAAACGGTGTAGCCGAAAGAAGGAACCGAACGATTATGAACATGGTCAGATGCCTGCTAACAGAAAAGGAGATGCCAAAGACGCTTTGGCCAGATGCAGTCAGATGGACAATTCATGTCTTGAATCGAAGCTACACACGATCCATAAAAGACAAGGTGCCTGAAGAAAGATGGACTGGTTTCAAGCCAAAGGTAGATTACTTCAGGGTGTTTGGATCAATCGCTCATGTTCATATACCAGAACAAAAGCGAATCAAGCTAGATGCACGCAGCCACAAGTGCGTCCTAGTAGGAGTCAGTGAAGAATCCAAAGCATACAGGCTGTATGACCCCAACACGAAAAAGATAACCATCAGCAGAGATGTGATCTTTGAAGAAAATGCCAAGTGGGATTGGGACTCAAACGCTACTGAGCAAGATGTTCTGGAATGGGGAGATGATGGAACCATTGAAGAAGAAGAAAGTGACGAAGAAGAAAATGGTAATGAAGAAACCGAAGGAGATATTGAGACACAAGTCACAAACACAGAAGCTACTGAAAGCAATGGTGTTGGAGGAACTGTAGAGGTCACTCCAGAAGCTGGAGAAACATCAAGACGGCAGAGAAGGCAACCTGTTTGGATGCAAGATTTTGTGAGTGGAGAAGATACAAGAGAAGAAGATGGTGATATCAACTTTGCATTATACATATGCAATGATGATCCGACAAACTTTGATGAAGCAGTGAGAGAAGATAAATGGAAAGACGCCATGAATCAGGAGATCAAATCCATCGAAAGAAATCACACATGGGAGCTTGTGGATTTGCCATCCTATGCAAAGAAGATTGGTGTCAAATGGATATTCAAGACGAAGCTAAATGGAGAAGGTAAGGTGGAAAAATGCAAGGCTAGACTGGTGGCAAAGGGGTACTCGCAGACATTGGGAATCGACAACACGGAAGTATTTGCACCAGTGGCTCGATGGGACACAATCAGGAGCCTCCTAGCAGTTGCAGCTCAGCGAGATTGGTGTGTTTATCAACTCGATGTCAAGAGTGCTTTCCTATATGGTGAGTTAAAGGAGGAAGTTTATGTAGATCAGCCAGAAGGGTTTCTTAAAGTAGGGGAGGAAGATAAGGTGTATCGTTTGAGAAAAGCTTTGTATGGTCTGAAACAGGCTCCCAGAGCCTGGTTCAGTACTATCGAGGCTTACTTTAAGAAAGAAGGTTTTCAGAAGAGCTGTTTTGATCACACTCTGTTTTTCAAAAAACAGATGGGTAAAATCTTGGTGGTGAGCCTATATGTTGATGACTTAATATTCACTGGAAATGATGAAGTTTTGTGTGCAGAATTCAAGGTTTCAATGGAAAAAGAATTTGAAATGACTGACATGGGGAAGATGAAGTTCTTTCTTGGAGTGGAAGTTAGTCAAAGGAGTGATGGTATACACGTTTGTCAAAAGAAGTACGCAAAAGAGGTCCTGGAAAGATTCAACATGTGGAACTGCAATCCAGTCAAGAATCCCATTGTACCAGGCACAACCGTATCAAGAGAGGGAAACCGAGGAGCTGATCCAACACTCTACAAACAACTCGTTGGGTGTCTCATTTATCTCACAGTAACCAGGCCCGACTTGATGTTTGTGGTATGTTTACTATCACGTTTTATGGCTGATCCAAAGGAGGAACACATGCTGATTGGCAAAAGGGTGCTAAGGTACTTAAAAGGAACGCTGGAGTTTGGAATTTTCTATGGAAGGTTATCAAAGCTGGATCTCTTGGGGTACACGGTCAGTGACTATGCTCGAGACATGGATAATAGGAAAAGCACCTCTGGGTATGTCTTTTTACTAAACGGAGCAGCAATCTGTTGGAGTTCAAGGAAGCAAGACATTGTTACACTGTCATCGACTGAAGCAGAGTATGTTGCAGCCACTTCCTCGGCGTGTCACAGTGTCTGGTTGAAGGGAATATTGAAAGAACTGGAAGCTGTGGATGATGAGTGCATCAACATTATGTGTGATAACAGTTCAGCCATCAAGCTATCAAAGAATCCAGTCATGCACCGAAGGACAAAGCACATTGATGTAAGGTACCACTACTTGCGAAATCTGTCAAATGAAGAGGAGATCAAGTTGGTTTTCTAGTGGAACAAATGATCAAGTGCAGATATTATGACTAAGCCAATCAAGCTGGACCAGTTCATGAAGCTAAGGAGTATGATGGGAGTTCGTCGTTTGGAAGATTAAACTGAAGCTAAGAAGCTGTTCAGTTTAAGGGGAGGAATTTGTTGGATAATGGACCAAGTCTGATGTTGAATAAGTCTAGCTAGCTTTTAGGAAGTTGTTTCTGTTAAGTAGTTGAGTAGTTGAGTAGTTGCGTTGTGGCCTACTCTTATCTGGTTCCTGCATTTTAGTTTTATTGTTATGCTGCCAAGCTTCTATATAAGCTTGTGTACTCTCGTTTATTCAATACACAGAACATTCATACTCTTTTCCTTTAGAGATTTCTCTTCTTCGCCTCGTCTCTCTTTCTCCATTGCAAACCTGTCACTCTAATTGTTTATACTTCCTCGGATCATGTGTGAATTGATGGATGTTTTTTGTCGCAGATGTCTCATGACTACCTTTTTATAACTTTGACACAACAAAAAAAAAAACCATTTAACCACTAAAATTCGGTGCAAGCAGGGGCGTTTTTGTGGGGATGGAGTGCGACGTCGCAAGGTCCAACAATACAAAATATTCGTTTTTTTCCTTCAATTTTTGTGCGGGTGCTTTTTTATTTTCTATATTATTCAATTTTATATGAATGGATGTATCTATTTCAAACTTTTACCACTATTAAATATTTTTTTAATATATATTTCTCTAAAAATATATAGCGGATTTGATTGACAGTAATTTTATTTATTTTTTTACATCATCAATATTATCTAGAATAGTCAATAGTGTTTATAGTTGGATTATTATTTGAACTGGATGTTTTTTGTTTCTTTTTCTATTTATAAGATAGTAAAAGTAGTTGTTTTGTATGGGATGTATTTTCTTAGAACATATAAATGATTAAGTAATACAATAAGTATTTAGTTGTTTTTGTTTTGTTTGTTTTAAAGTTAATTTTGTATTATAATTGTACCCTAATAATTAAATTTTGAAATAAGTTATATACATATAATATAATGGACTAAATACTTTTCATTCCTATACTTTGTTTAGACCCCAAGAGTGAATTCTGGTTACTATTTTCTAAATTAGTTAAATATATATTCTAGATTATGATTCACCTTATTGGTTTAGTGTATGTAAACATATATGTGGAGCCAAGATTAGAGAATAAGGTAATATTCTGTTGTTTTTTTTTAAATAAGTCGTTCTGAAATCAAATAAATAAATAATATCTACCTTACTAATTGTTAAGAGGAAAATATGGCAAGTACTTTTTGAATTAGTTAACTAATAGATTTTTGGAATTGTTTACATGAATTTTATTTCATTTAATAAAGAAGCGAAAAAAATGGTTTAAATTTTAGTGGCATAAGTTGTAAATACTAAAATGAAGTGATGGTTAATTTTTAATGATACTTCAACTTTTATAAGATAGATGATACTATATAGTGCCAGTTATTATTTTTAGAACGTTTCGCGTCCAGCAGATTTAAAAATTTATGTCGTATTGATAATTTTAGTAAAAAAAAATTATTAGGACCTAAATTGTTTTTTTGTTCAAGATCTTTAATAATGTTGATCTGTCCCTGTAGGGGGTATTAGTTGTCGGTCTTGTTCGCATATGCTTTTCAATAATATACTTTTATCTTCTCAAACTCTCAAATCTCTCCAATTCATTATTGCTGAGTTTCTTGAGTTTTCAATTCATCATTGTATGTAGATTGATAAACTAAATTTAGCCCGATAAAGCAGGGGCGATCATGATTTTTACTATATACTAACTTAATATTTTGGGGGATAAGCCTTACAATTAATTAAGTGTAACAAAAACTTTCATGGTATTATTCTTCATATGATAGAAGTTTATTTTACAAAAAAAAAAAAAGGTTCAATCTACATATTTTTTGATAAGCAAATCTTAGCTTCTCGAATATTTACTAACAACATTAACCGATTGATGAAAGTATAAGTATTAAGCGAGAAAAGCTTATTAAATTAAAATCTAAAGTTTCTTGTTGAGGTTTTCTCATAAAAGAAAAGAAAGTCTCATAATTGCTTTGATTGATATCTCGGTTCATGGGTAGACCTGAAATATAAGGCTTGATCTCATCAAAAGTAAATATCTATGATAGAAAGCCCAAAATACGGCTCTTAAAACTGGAGCCTGAATATTAAAAAAAAAAAAAAAAAGTTTGTTGACAGTGGGATTTGAACCCACGCCCTTTCGGACCAGAACCTTAATCTGGCGCCTTAGACCAACTCGGCCATATCAACTTTTTGACCAATGATTGTCGATTTTGTATTTAATATATATAAAGATAGGAAAAGGATAAACCATAAATAAAAAGATGGGTTAATGTCAAGTGCTGAAGAATTGTTGACTCCCCCCAGCCACTAACTTTGAAACAGTGATAGGTCAGTGTTTGAAAAAATGAATAGTGGAGAGACAAAGACACGAGGTTAATTTCAGATATACGACTCCATGCACAGGTTTAATTTATACAACTAGAGATCACTCTACCTATGACTTCTCCAACACATTATATTTTGAGGACTATCATTCAAATTTCGTTTGTTATCATTTTCTTTCCTCTTGTGTAACATGAAATAACTACAAAGTTACACATAGGGCTGGGCATTTTATCCGTTAAATTTGATTCGATTCGTTATTCGTTTCGATTCGATCCGAAAATTTCGGATATCCGTAACCTTTCGAAGCAAAGCAAATACTAAAAATCGATATCCGCTAAAATCGAAGCAAATCACAAATATTAAATTTTGGAAAGCGAATATCCGCTCCGATCCGGCAATATATAAATACATGTATATCTTGATTATATTTAAAGTTTTAAATGTATAAAATTATATAATTATAATTATTCTACATATGATTTGACAAATTTTATTTATATTATTACTTATATAAAAGTATTACATAAAAAGAAGAGATAAAATTTATGAAAATTATAACTTTTTCTTAAGTTTTGTGCTATTATGATTATTAACAAAGTTTAAAAAATTTACAAAATATGTAGATTTACTAATTTTTTTAATTTTTAGTTTATATATTATGCTAAAGAAATACTGTACAAAACAAATTTATATCGAATTTTTAAGATTATTTGTATAAATCAAAACGGATGAGATATTCATAAGTATTCGTAAATATCCGTAAATATCTATTTATTTTCCGGATATCCGTATTTTTTCGAAGAAAAGCAAATCGAAAAATTAGATATCCGTAACATACGAAACAAATCACAAATACCTTCAAAAACCCGGATATCCGATCCGTGCCCAGCCCTACAGTTACACAAGCTCACATTTTTAAGGTGTCCAGAATATTTGGACCCAGCTACCCAACAAGGCGCAAGCAGTGGGTACATCATGCCATCTTTATCCCTAAGAGCATCTTATCCCAAAATTCCTTTGAGTTTTTTATTTTTATTATTATTGTTATTTGTTTTTCTGATCTTTTTAAAAAAAGAAAAATTCAAACCAATTACGGATCAATACGTGTCAGTGGAATCTGCGAACAATGCTAAAAAACTTCTTAAGAAACTCGGATAAAGATGTTTTAAGAACCCCAAATGGGGTTCTTATTTTATTTTTATTTTTTATTTTTGTCTGATTTAAAATTAAAAAAAAACAATCGCGGATAAAGACGACACGTGTCAGTGAGACCGGCGAACAGTATAAAAAACGGTTATTATTTAAAAATTTTTGGAATCGTCTCTTTCACTGTTTACAGATCCCACATGTGAAACCTGTGAACAATGCAAAAAAGACCCGAATAATGATAGTTTTTTTCTTTGTCGACCATTATATTAGATTGGGCTAAAGTCCAACACTAGTTACGAGTGGTTTTAATGGACCCATTACTAAGATGAAATCATTAATAGACTATTAATTATCCCCCATTTCAATTGCCCCATTCTTTTTCTTGTAACAGAGCTATGTGCATATATAGTAACAGAGAGCGAGAGAGAAATGGTTTCAAACATATACAAAATATGAAACTGTTATCACATTACATTTCCATATTCGAATGACAAAAGTCAATATATAAAAACTGATCCTTTGCTAGAGAAGAAATGAAGATTCCTTCAAGCTTTGACGCAACAGTTGAAGCAGCTGAAGATGCTTCTCCTCGCCTGTTTCCAAACAACCACAACATATTCTTATGTTACTTAATATCATCATAATCAAGAGAGACTGCTCAATAAAACTAGGATAATTTTCTCGAATAGCTCTTTTAAGTTTTTGTCACAAAATAACTCCCGAAAAATAAAATAACTAAAATAATCTTTTTATTTTGAAATTTTAAATATTTTTTTATTTGAAATTTGAAATTTGAAACTTCATCACTAAACCCACATTTTAACTCTAAACCATAAGTCTAGATTAATTAGACCTAGGGGAATAAGTGCATATAGATGCATTTTTTATCTTTAAAAAAAATATTTTGGTCATTTTCTTTTTAAAAAAACTATTTTGTGAAAAACAAACTAAAATGAACTATCTAATGTAATTTTTCATAAAACTATGTTCAACAATTTAAGGTATTTTCAGCAAAACCCTAAGATATATAAGACACATCTTGGTTACAAAACAAATATTTATGTGTGTAACGATCAAATCAAAGACACAAAAAAATGCTTTGGGAATCTTACAGAAGGGGAATGTGGTTGGTGATGATGGCGGTCAGGAGAGAAGTGTTGGTTGTTTTCGCTGTGGACTGTGGTGAGTTTAGCGGTTGGTGCTGATGACTCAGGTGGCTTAATGAGCTCTTCCTCGTTGCCAAAACTGGCTAGAGAAGGGTCTCTCTTGTTCTGTTTCCTCATCTCTCTAATCTTGGTGAAATCCATTGAGTAATCAGGCATTGCTCCTCCTCCTCCTCCTTTCTGGTCCCAGTCACCAAACTGTGGCACAGATAGCCATGGAGAGTTTTTCTGCAAAATAAAATAAAGAAAAATTAACAAAAGTTTTCACAATTGTTGCATATAGACTTAAGAAAATACAAACCTATTTACAAAGGATGAATGCATCGTGAAAAAAACAAAGGCAAAGTTGTTGACTTGCTTTGAAATGTATAAGAGATTGACAATGATCGAGTAAAGTATTATTATGTTCTTATACATGCCGGTTTAACCCAATTAAGAAGCCATAACAAAAAAAAATTCTTTAAATTTTTATATTTATTTAATCTTTTAAAATAAATCAGTAATATTTTATATATCTTATCATGCAAATAGAAATATTATATATATAAAATATTTTAGAATCTTTTTAATTTTATTTATTAATTTATTAATTTTTTTTATTTTTTTATGTAAAATATGTATTTATAAAAAATTTGGATCCTTCACTTCTAATATAGGAAGAAAACAAATTTAGATCTAGGGCAGTGCAGTCGCACCTTTTGTCCCCCGGCCTTGTTCTTATAAATCAAAAAGATAACCAAAGATTTGAAAATACAGAGCAAGTACTTGGAGCTTGTTAGAAGTCTAAAGCCTAAGTTCGCTTCCCGACAAGATCCGTTACGAACAAAACAGGCAGATCTCGAGATAATACTTAGTTCAAAACTAGAATTGATCGGGAAAACATACAACACAGAAGAGAAGTAAAACAGATGAAGAAGAAGATGGTGCATACCTCTTTCCGGTCCTCCTCCATTTTGCTTCAGAGAGAAGTTTGTAGATAGATAGAAACAGAGAGATCAGCTGACCTTTTATGTTATTGTTTCGTGTTTATGCCGATATGATGATGATGATGCTAGCGAAATAGAAGCTGGAGAGACAGACAGGATCGTATATACTATGTTAAAGATGATAAATTATTACAGCAAAAAGACAGCTCGACTTATATCAATCAAAATGATTTTTATGTTTCTTTATTTCTGTCATGGTCATTGGCTCAATGATAACGTATATATCTAGCTATAAACAATTAAGTAAAGTCCGAGGTTGTGTGTAATAATCACGAGAATGCCATTTACGACTTTTTTTTTGAGCAACACCATTTACGACTTTTTTCTATCATCAGTCAGACGATAATATAATTTTTTTAAAAAACACCGACAATAATATTAAAAGGAATTTATAAAAATTTATTGAGCTCTTTATGATCAACAATATTAATAATATCATAAGTCAATCCATATTAGATTGAAAAGTATTTGTGGTTGGTTAATCCCTTTACAAATTTGAAAGAAAAATGTACAAAAAAAGATATGGGCAATTCTTCCAATTTTAAAGTTTTTGTCATAAAATAGTCCTCAAGAAAAAAAAATTTATTTTTTATTTTGGAAATTCTAATTTTTATTTTTTATTTTTTGAAATTTGAAACCTTAACCCAAAACTCCACTCTTTAACTTTAAATCCTAAGTCTAAATTACTTAATCCTAAAGATATAAATGTATATTTACCTTTTTAGAGATATAAATGTGTATTTACTTTTGTAATAAAACATTTTGATTATTTTTTTTATAAGTTATGTTTGTGACAAAAACTTTTTTAAAACTATTTTAAAGTATTTCTCTAAAATATTGGCCAATTAATAATTTAGTTTTTTTTAACAATTGGCCAATGAATACAAAATATGAGAGAGGCATGCTATGTGCCACTGGCTGTATTATTCACCATGTATGAGAGACGCATGTTATGTGCCTTCAAACATGTTGGGATGAAATAAATTATTTAGCAAGACAAAAGAGTTCAGAACATTACACCGTACCAAACCGAATAAATTTCATGCGGAAACTTATGACATTAAACCAAAGTGTAACCGGTTCTGGACCCCCAAACCAACCTCCAAACCACCATAATTCCACTTTCCTCTGATATTATTACTTAAAACCGGTCTTTGACTGGTCAATTGAACCGGAGGATTTCTCCATCTCGGAACCGGACCGGTTATGAACAATGACTCAACCAACGATCCAGCTTCACTAACCGCCTGCAAAAACTTACCGTTCTCCGGCAACACTCCACCCATCACCTCCAGCACATCCGTCTCATAATCTCTCACGTTCTCAACAACACAATGCATCTGACTCGACCGGAACCTGAGATCTAACGGCGATGAATTAACACTCGAGACGTGATCCACGGGAGAGTGGTTGCGATTACAGTTTTGAGAAGTTTCATCTGTAGCTTCAGGCTGATGACATTGTATTTTTTCTTCATACCAAAGTATAGTGTTGAAGAGTTGCCGTAACTGAGAGACTTCGGCGAGTGAATGCATCAGATGTTCTCTTGCTTCGTCTCTTTCTTGGATAACAAGTTTCCATAAATTATAATAATGCAGAGTTTCTTGGTGCATGTTTATATTCCTTGAGATCTGTCAAAAAAATTTTTTTAAATAACATTTTCAGTGGTGATTATTGAATGTTTTTTTGGTTTTCATAATTTGAAGTATATACTAGCAGAAACATTTACCTCAAAACTCAAGCTATTTTACGCCGAGGTGACCATGTGTTGTGAATCGAGAACGATGAAGAAGAGTACTTAAGAAACGTGAGATTTCATTTATAAGAACTGAAATGTATCGTAACAATTAACTAGAGTTTGTACATTTGGTAGGGTTATACTTTAATGCTCAGAATAATGATGGAAAGTTTATTTATTCTTTTCGAGCTTGTTGATTATTAGGGAATATCCTACTGATTTACTTGCATCATGTATAGGTATATACAATGATTTAGACATTCTGATTATGGAAATGTAATATTTACATTCATGAAGTTTTAGAGCATCAGCAACGTTGGGATTCTCAGCCCTCGTGTCCATTTTATTTTCTAGTCCATATTGAGGTGAGTATCAAACTTTAGAAACATAAACAAATTGTGTTAAGAACTAAGAATCGGGTATATGCCCAGGCCTAAGTGATATTACAAGAAAACTCCATTTAGTAAAAAGGTGTAAATTTCTTTGCAAGCTCGGATCATTCATTGTAAATGACGTTAATTAAACATGAAGGTATGTATCATGTCAGAGATTCTGGCGTTGAAAGCTTTATAATTTCAGACATGAAAAATCAGGACATCAGCTAAAAAGGCGAATGTAACACCCTGAAATATAAATCAGTTTATAATCTTAAATCTTGAGAATTTTCGGCACTACTCAAATCTCTTGACAAGGGAGAGATCATTGAGCATCTTTTCAATTGCTTCATCACTATGAGCTCTTCCTTTTGTCTGCACAAAACATAAGCTTACACTATATCTAAAAAGTCCACAAGACATAACAAGGCTATTTGTCCTTTTTATGTAACTATCGGATCTCCACTGAATTAGAAAAGGACCAAAAGGCAGAATATTGGGTTTTTTTTTTTACCTTGAGGGAAGGAACCATTGCCACGGCTTCTTCAGCAGTTTCAGGACAGAGATTGCCAAGAACACAGAGCTGTTGAACAACGAGACCAATACAATGGGTTTAAAGTCTTCTGTCAAAACGACTTAGCTACAAAAAAAAAAACAATCTCAAAAAGATTCAACATCTTACCTCAAACTCAGTAAGTTGATGTCTACTCAGGATTCTGTGAAATTTTGAGTTAAGGTAACACATGTTGCAAATAAAATCAAACGGCATATTCTCACAATACTAAAGGATCAAACCAGTGACTATAAAACTCTCTTATATTCATCATTCAGCGCTAAGAAAAAGCAGAATCAATTCATTCTCTCATAATACTAGGTCTTTCGCAAGCATGTCAAAGCATTGGTTCAAAAATACCAAGAATCTAAGTAATCACAGAAAGAGGATACTCTCGAACTTGACGAACAGCATCTGGATTCTTGTAGCGGCTAAAACGCTTCACATACTGCAAGGACTTCTCAAACACTCTGCAACAAGAAAACATATATAAGCAGAGAGTCCACGATCAAAGCTTCTCTGCTGGTTTACAGTGAATATGAACAAAGCACAAAACTTTACAATGCTTACTGAGAAACTTGATTCATAGGATCCTCGGAGACTTGCTGAAGCTGTTCATACTTGTGCTCAAGGATCAAAGACACTTCACAATTCATTAAGCACTTTGCCTTCAAAAACTCTAATTGCCAAAAACAACGAAAACCCATAAAAATTTCAGTGCCAAATCTCCCAAAATTGACCTAATTTTAATCGTATTTGTACTAAGATCAATTTGAACGAAAAAAAAACCTAACTAGGGCGATGGTATAGCTAAGGGGATGGAGAAGGAAATAGAGAAGTACCGTCTCCGATCTTGAGCTCGGCGGCGTTCTCTTCTTCTTCTCCAGACATGGCGAGGCAAACCGAACCCTTTTAGATTTTTATTTCTTCTTCTCGTCGAACGAGTTAAAAGTGAATTATATGTCCGCCAAAGAAACAAACAATCTCAGTAATATATATATAAAAAAAAGAAGAAGAAGCAAATCCTATTAAAAAAAGGAAATACCAAAAAAGGAATATTCTTTGCGGTGTTATTTTTATAAGAAATATTCTTGAATAATTCTCAATTTTTTTTATCATAAAATAGCATACAAATTAAAAAATGACTAAAATGTTTTATTGAAAAGATAAAAATATAATTATATTTTTAGGGTTAATTAATTTAGATTTATAATTTAAAGTTAAGAGATGAGATTTTTAATTTAGAATTTCAAACTTAAAAAAAAAAAATTCAAAAAAAAAAATGTTATTTTAGTTATTTTTTTTTTGAAACTATTTTTATGAATAAAAAATTTAAAACATTGCTATTTGAAATAATTGTCCTATTTTCATTGAGTGTATAACAATATTTTTTTCGACATATCAAATAACAATATATGATTCCAAGAAATTATATAGTACATGTTTATACAAGAGAAATTCCCTTAGATAACCCATTTTAGGTTGTTTGTCACAAAAATAGCTTTTAAGGAAGAAAATGACCAAAATGTTTTTTTTAGAAGCTAAAAAATTCATTTATATGCATTTATACCCATAGGGTTAACTAATTTGGACTTTAGGGTTTAGAGTAAAGGGGTGGGTTTGGGGTTAGGGTTTCAAATTTCAAAAAAAAAATTAAAAAAAAAATCAAAATTTCAAAAAAAAAAAGTCTATTTTGGTCATTTTATTTTTTTAGGGCTATTTTTGTGACAAAAACTTAAAAAGGGCTATTTAAGAGAATTACCCTTTATACAATGTAAATCAAAATTTTCTTTTGATAAATAAAATATGATATCGAAGAAAAACATGCGTTTAAATTTTAGTTTTGTAAATTAAATGTAAAAGAATAGCATAGTACATTTAAAAAGAAAAAGAAAGAATAGCATAGTACAGACTGAAATTAATCTTTCTCATAACATTATTCACCACAATCTCGGTTTATACTGTATCTGATTTAAATCCGTGAGGCTTTACAGGTCCATTGGGCTCAAACCCTATACTTGCTTCTTTTCTTTATGGGTAAATCTGCATCATCCCGACCACCAATGTTGCAATAAAAACGAACATGACTACGACGATGCTCCTCCATAATAATTTCACCTTCTTCAGTTCCAGCGACTGGTTCCATAGCCTCACTACTTTTCATCTCTCGTATCTCTGTTTCCATAAGTTTGTTGAACATCTTAGAAAGACACTCGTCATCACTAAACAGACACTGAAGACTACTTATGAGTCTCTCTCCTTTTATAAGCCGTGACCTAAACTGTTCCATCAAGTCCATGTAACGTCTGAGTTTCGTTGGACTTAGCCTTTCTCCGATGAACTTCGTTATTTCCTGGAAGTGCATCTCCCATACATCCTTGCTCTCACTACTCATCCTCGCAACGTTTTTACTTCTCGCGGTTTAAGATTTGTATGTGTGTGTTTTGTGTTTATGGAGAAAGACAACATGCGTATGTATTTATATGAAAACGAAACGAGTTATTTTATGATAATACTATCTGCTTTAGGATCTTAAGTTCTAACTAGATTAGGATTTAGGAGTACTAAAATCCAATCAGGAATAAAATAATAATATCACTAAACCGGATTAGAGTACCAGACCAAACCGGTCAGTTTCTTAATCTATGAGCTCAAAACAAATTAGGTAATGGCCCAACAGTGGCCCATTATAACAATTATTGGCCCAAGAATCTGAGGTTTCTTTCTTCTTCAAGGGGTTGGGACTCTGCCATTGTTTCTGTGCTCGGCAACTCCATAAGCTCTCTCTCTCTCTCTCTCTCTCTATCGGCTCCTCTCAGATTTTGTTTTCGCGATGGCGAGTTCTCGATTTCTCAGATCTGTTATTAGTTTTGATTCGAAATTTGAATCTCATTTGTGTGGGATTTACAGGGAGACAGCGGGAAGCTCGAGGCGTCGATAGATCGGCTTCTGAATGAAGAGAAGCAGATGAGACTGGCGGAGAATGTCTCCGGTACAAGGAAAGCCGCGACTGAGATTCTGCAGCTCTGTTTCGAAGCCAAGGACTGGAAACTTCTCAATGAGCAGATTCTCAATCTCTCCAAGAAACGTGGTCAGCTTAAACAGGTCATCTTATTAGTTTCTTCGATTGAGCTTGTAGGGAATTAAAAGGAGTTGTTAGGTTGGAGATTTTGTTTGTGTGTATTACTGTGAATTGCATAGGATTAGAAGCTCAAAGCTTCTGTGTTCAATAAAAAAAAATCATTTTATGGAGTTTGTTCTGTGATAAGTTGCTTTTGTGATATTGATAGATTCTTACCGGACTTGAACGTGTTATTGTTGACTTTAGTAATAATGAGAAGGTGTGTCATTGAAGATAGTGATGGTTGTATTTGCTAGGCTTTAATTAGTTTTGTTTTCAGTGTTTTACTTTGCTGTTAGTGTTCTTAGTATAGGATGATAGTTTTACCCTTTTCATGTTTAGAACTATATACTGAAAGCAAAACGTTATTGAGTTTTGGTGTGAATCGGTTTGTAGGCTGTGCAATCCATGGTGCAGCAAGCAATGCAGTATATCGATCAGACACCAGACATTGAAACTCGGATTGAGCTTATTAAGACGCTGAACAATGTTTCTGCTGGAAAGGTGTGGAAGAAACTGATGCTATTATCTTCCATCATATTATTTTGATCATTTTATGTAACTGTTTGCATTTTTAACTTCACGTGTGTAGATATATGTTGAAATTGAGAGGGCTCGGCTCACAAGGAAGCTTGCTAAAATTAAGGAAGACCAGGGTCAGATTGCTGAGGCTGCTGATCTTATGCAAGAAGTTGCTGTAAGCTTTTTCCACCAGTTAGCTACTTCATTTTCCTGTAAATCTTCTTTCTTTCTGAAATCATTTTGATCATGAATAACAACAGGTGGAGACATTTGGCGCTATGGCAAAAACTGAGAAAATTGCATTTATCCTTGAACAAGTAAGGACTTGCGCTATATTATTGTTTAATATATCTACTGGTGTTCTCTTTTGTGATGTGCTAACTACTTTTGGTCAATCTTTGAAGGTCCGCTTGTGCTTGGATCGTCAAGATTATGTTCGTGCGCAAATCTTGTCTAGGAAGATCAATCCTAGAGTTTTCGATGCAGATACAAAGAAAGATAAGAAGAAACCTAAGGAAGGTGAGAACATTGTAGAGGAGGCTCCTGCTGATATACCTACTTTGTTGGAGCTTAAGAGAATTTACTATGAGCTAATGATTCGGTAAGTCTTCTATAAGACATCTTTCTTGATTATGTTTCCACTGACTTCTGATGTACTGTGCATTCTCATCTTTCTGTAAATAACCATATAAAAACTCAACCATGTAGGTACTATTCTCATAACAATGAGTACCTTGAGATCTGCCGTAGCTACAAGGCTATATATGACATCCCTTCTGTAAAAGAAAACCCAGAGCAGTGGATTCCAGTAAGCTTCATACCATTATACTATACATTTCTATGGTAAGTTTAAGAATAACTTCTCTTTGATCTTCAAACAATAGGTCCTGAGGAAGATCTGCTGGTTCTTGGTCTTGGCACCTCATGATCCAATGCAATCAAGCTTGCTCAATGCAACTTTGGAAGATAAGAACTTATCAGAAATTCCTGATTTCAAGTACTTCTCTTTCTCTGTAAATATTATCTTTTCCAATATTGTTTCGGGTTTCTATGAGTTCTGAGTAGTCTCTTGTGTGTTTTATATTATTATTGGTTGCAGGATGCTTCTAAAACAGGTAGTGACAATGGAGGTTATTCAATGGACATCTCTCTGGAACAAGTACAAGGATGAGTTTGAGAAAGAAACAAACATGGTTGGAGGTTCTTTGGGTGACAAAGCTGGTGAAGATCTGAAACTGAGAATCATTGAACATGTAAGTCTCTCTACTGAAGAATCATTGTTGTTGGCAATGGCAATTGCTGTTATTAATTTTTCGATTTTCTCTACAGAATATTCTCGTTGTCTCGAAGTACTACTCAAGGATAACCTTAAAGAGACTTGCAGAGCTTTTATGCTTAAGCATTGAGGTAATTTGAATTGATCTGTTCTCTCTGGTTGTATCACATGCCTTTATTTCTAAAGCTCTTTGTTGGAATAATTTCTCAGGAGGCGGAGAAGCATCTTTCAGAGATGGTTGTGTCGAAAGCACTGATTGCGAAAATAGACAGACCATCAGGAATAGTGTGCTTCCAGGTCTCAAAGGACAGCAACGAGATTCTCAACTCGTGGGCAGTGAATTTGGAGAAGCTCTTGGATCTTGTTGAAAAGAGTTGCCACCAAATTCACAAGGAAACCATGGTTCACAAAGCTGCACTGAGACCTTGAACATTCCATGAAACTTTTCAGGATCTTTGTTGGAGTTATTAGCATCTTTGTGGGAAAAAAAAACAAAACTCAGAAACAGTTGTTTCCTTGTCAAGACTATGGCTTTGTACACTAGTTGGCTTTATCAGCAATTTGTTTTTAAAGACTTGTTGAATTATTTTTCTTTTTCTTTTTTTTCAACTTTTGGTGGATTATTTCTTTTTAAAATTAAGAAACACAGAAAGTTTAGAAACTATACTTATAATTTCAAAATCAAGAGAACAAATCGTTTATAGTTAAACCCTTCAACTTGTATTTATAGGCCATATAACTATTGGGCCTGTAACTAGTATTCCCAGGTCTACTAAACTCTTTTGGCCCATGATTGCTGGTTAGTGTTGTGAAATACCGTTTGTAACCTCGCTATTGTTTGGATTTACGAAGTAGCAACCAACATCTTCTAGATATCAATGAATCGAACAAGGCTGAGCTAAATTAAATTGCTTCTTTCAATTGGAAACCCTAACAAAAGCCCTAATTGAGGAGGATGGAGTTTGACGAATACGAGTATCTGGAGAAGACGGTGGAGGAAGGAGATGCATCGAATAAGAAGAAGGAAGGGAGCGGGAGCGGGAACGAGAAGAGCGAGAGGAGTTACAGGAAGAGGGAAGGAGAGAGGCGTGACGAAGAAGAGCGAGGTAGCAGTCGGAGTAAGAAGTCTCGAGGAGAGGACGAAGAAGAGAACGGTGGAGGTAAGAGGGATCGGGAGAAAGAGAGGCATAGGAGCAGCCGAGACAAGGAAAGAGAGAGGGATAGGAGTAGAGGAGGGTCGAGAGATAGAGAGAGAGACAGGAGCGATAGGGGGAAAAGCCGAGACAGAGAGAGGAGTAGCAAAGAGAGGGACAGGAGTGATAGGGAGAAGAGCCGAGACAGAGAGAGGGAGAAGGATAGAGAGAGGAGGGAGAGGGAGAGGAGAAGCAGCAGCAGGTCACGGAGAGAGGAGAGGGAACGCGAAGTAGTTGAAAGAGGAAGCAGGTTTGTTAAATTCTGTTCCTTTGTTATGTACTTTAGACTCAGAGTTTTGAGAAAATGATTTAACGATTGCATAGGAGACACAAGGACAAGAAATATGAGCCTGAAGCTGATCCAGAGAGAGACCAGAGAACTGTCTTTGCATATCAGGTAGTTCATTAAGGGTTTTGTACTACCCTGCACAGTTAGGTTCCCCTCATTAAGCTAACCTAACTGTTCTTTTTTTTTTTGTAATTCACAGATGCCTCTTAAAGCTACTGAGAGAGATGTTTATGAGTTCTTCTCCAAAGCTGGCAAGGTCAGTCTACTTTGTGCCTTTCTAGTTTGTTCATTGTTTTTCTCCTTGTAGTTAGTTTAGGCCATGGCAAGGTGTTGATAGTATAATCCACAGTCTCTATTTTCAATGAAAAGGTTATAAGTGTGTTTGCCTTTCTTCTTATTGGTCTCTTTTCCTTATGATTTCAGGTCAGGGATGTGCGATTGATCATGGACAGAAATTCAAGACGATCAAAAGGAGTCGGGTATGTTTTTCTTTCACCTTCTCTTGTTAAACTAAGCCTTTGTGTATGTGCACTTGCTACGTAATATTCTGCATTTATTTTTTTTAATTTTCTATGCAATTTCAAGAACTCGATTTAACTGTATTCTTAGATTCACTATCAATGCCATAATGATGAGGATGATGCCAATACCTTGCACTCTTGTTTAATCAATTCTGCATGGTCAAGGTAGAAGTCAGAAAACCTGAATCATATTTTCAGTTGTTACTTTTCATTGCAAGCACTGTCAGGAAGGAGGGAACCCATTAGCTTCCCGCTCTTGTTCAGATTCTTGTTTTTAATGCTTCATCCTGGTCAATATGGTGCTTTACCAGTCCTTTGTTTGAGATAATTCACCGACAGAAGAACTTGTTACTATCTTCATTGCTTACTAGATTTAATTATTGTTCAATTTGTCATGATGGGCTAACATTTCTTTATTAATTTAGGCCTCCAACCCACCAAAAGAGACTCAGCTTGAACTCTCGCTCTAAAGTTTTTTGTTCTCAACTTCTCTTTGCTACATGCTTTGTAAGTTTTGTTCTGATATTCGTTTCGGTTGTGTACTCTGACGTCAAGTATCTCTTTTGGCTTGCAGGTATATTGAGTTTTATGATGTTATGTCGGTTCCAATGGCCATAGCTATGTCTGGACAGCTATTTCTTGGACAACCTGTGATGGTTAAGCCCTCTGAAGCTGAAAAGAATTTGGCTCAATCCAATACTACTGCAGGCGGTGGTACTGGCCCTGTTGATAGGAAGCTGTATGTGGGGAACTTGCATTTCAACATGACAGAGTTGCAGCTTAGACAGGTATTTTCATTGATATCCACTCTCCTTAATATTTGTTTTAAAAGATATTTGGCTTCTTGACAGACCAGCAAGTGTTGGTGAACATTTTTAATTAAAATTTTCGTGCTCACATTTTTTTTCTTCGTGTTGTCAGATTTTTGAGCCGTTTGGTCCTGTTGAGCTTGTTCAGCTTCCATGTGACCTTGAAACGGGTCAGTGCAAGGGTTTTGGATTTATCCAGGTTTGTAGAACTCGTTTTCAAATTAATTGGTGCTCTTTTTCTTCGTGGTTAATCACTCATTAATTTTCCTTCCATAGTTTGCGCAAGTTGAACATTCAAAGGCAGCACAAATAGCCTTAAACGGAAAATTGGAGATTGCTGGAAGGACAATCAAGGTGAGTCTAGAACTCCTTGTGGTGAAGATGAGTTGTTGGACTTGCATGTCATTGCTTTTATTTCTCTGTAATAAATAAATATTTTTTTTTCCTTAGGTTTCCTCTGTCGCTGATCATATTGGCACACAAGACGGTAATCCAAAATCTGCTGATTTTGATGATGATGATGGAGGTGGACTGGTAAGCTACATAACCTTTTCCTTGTACCATTTTTCTCTTTTTGACTTGATACTTGTTCTTTAACTACTCTCTCTCACACAGGCTTTAAATGCACAATCGAGGGTTCTGCTTATGCAGAAGCTGGATCGTACTGGTCTTGCAGCAAGGTATGTCTCTCTTTTATGCATCTTTTTTTTTTTACTCGTTTTTATTTTATCCATTCTCTTTATAACGTCTGTAATCTTTGCACAGTATTGGAGTACCAGCGCTAAATGGAACAGCTCTGAATCAACCAGGCATGAATCCTGGTTTCACAACATCAGTTCTTCCGACAACAGCAATCCCTTCTGTTGTCACAGAGCCTATTGGTCAGCCAAGTGAATGTCTTCTACTGAAGAATATGTTTGATCCTGCAACCGAGGTTGGTTCTTGCTTTTCTTTTCTTTTCTTTTTTCACTTGAGGGCTGTGGAAAAAAAAAGACGAGTCTCTACCTTATGCAAAAGTGTTGTTGGTTCTTTTCTACAAGTATTATTAACATTAAAACATTAAACTTTGTTGCAGACGGAACTGTATTTTGATGAAGAAATTAAAGACGACGTTGACCAAGAATGCTCCAAGTATGGCAAAGTCGAGCATATTTATGTAGACAAGTAAGTATCATCCAACAAAAATGTCTTGCATATTTGGCTCTTATATGGATGTGATATTGGTCTGAAAAATATTGGGTGAAATGCAGGAAAAGCGCAGGTTTTGTGTATCTGCGGTTTGAATCAGTGCAGGCGGCGATGGCAGCTCAAAGAGCGATGCACATGAGATGGTTTGCGCAAAAGATGATATCTGCAACTTTCTTGGTAAGACAGATCAATCTCTCTCTCTCTCTCTCTTCTTAGTATCTGTTACTTTCTTCTGTTTTCAGGTTTTACTAAATGAGAGTGTCTTTTATTGCAGCCTCCACATGAATATGAAGCCAAAGCCAAGGCGTGAGTCGCAGGGAAGCCAAGCCAGGTTTTCTTGTTCTTTTCTGACTTGGTATAAAACCGGATTCAGTGTCTTGTCTGAAATATGTTATCCAAAGATTATTGGGTTCCTTTCTTTCTCGTTTGTTGTAACTCTCCCATATATTGTGGTCTTTATGAAGTATTTTGTTTTACACCTTCATTAATCATCTGTTTCGAACTAATTACAAAGTTTCCAAATAAATTCATAATATAATTAACAGAACCTTAAGGTTCAGTCCTAAAGGAATTGCTTAATCATCCAATGGTGATACTTCTAGATAGGTATCGTGGGCATGTAAAATACTCAAACAAGAGTATTATAATGTCATAAGAAGCAAACCGGAAAATCAACTGCAAGAATAGACAGAACTGTGTTGCTGTAGTAAGCGGAGGCTCTTTCAACGGATCCACCGTACTCACAAACACACCATCACCAGCTATAGCTCTGATGGTTTCCCTTCTTTCTCGTATCTATTGAGTTGAAATTGATATCCTAGAAACCGAATGTGCGTGCTGAACCCTAACGTGAGTAAACAATAGCAATGACATTTCAAATTTTACATCCATTTTTTTTTTATGCAAACAACATAATTTACTACATGTGAAACATATTTAAAATAGTCGTACTTAATCATAATTTGATTTAAAAAATCAAAATACATTTATAACTTCATATCCAAAGGAAGGAATCCCCAACAAAGAAAGGGTTCACAGACTGAAGCGTTTGCTCAAGAGATAGGCATGGGAGGATGATTAAGATCAGTCTCCATCAAACCACCTTCCTCTGTCTCTGTGTCTTCGATTTGGCCAGCCTCTTGACCGTTGTCTGTGTCAGAACCACCGAGTCTTTGTTGTTCCTCAGGCGTAGGAGTGTCTGCAATAGCATCACTCTCCATCGCCTCTGATTCGCCTCTTCCAGCTTCACCTTCAGCTTCACTAGTAGAACCACCAACCAGGGTTCCCTCTGCTGATACCAGAGACCCACCTTTGGCTTCTTCTTCCAGAGATCCACCTTTGGTTTCTTCCTTCTTAGCACGTTTCGCTTTTTCGTTCGGTTTAGCTTGGTATTTGGACCGGACCTCAGGTGGCAATAGTTCAACAGGGACAACTCCTTCAATTCCCAGATCAGTAAACTGTAGAAAACCAAAATTTTTTTAAAAAGTTTCAAAGAAATAATCATATCAGACATTGAGAAATCAAAGTTTACGAGTCATAAGAAGTAAGTACCCTAGAGAATCCTTCTAGGTCTTGCCGAGCTGCAAACCGAAGACCTTTCCAGCAGTAAACCTTTCAAAGACAGTAACAATTAATATGCCTGAGAGACATATACTCAATGAGACATCTTAACAATAAAGCAAGTTAGAGGATAGTTATATTTTTTACTCTATTGTTTTTATGATGGTAAGCATCCTCTATTCCAGCTGATGGGTCCATCTGAGATTTAAAATTGCCTGTTAAGACTTTAACAATTTCGAAAAATGTTGTTCGTCTTAAAAGGAGATATGTTGCCTTACATCTTCTGCTAATGGTTTCCAGTAGTCTGCAATGTCTGGGGCTCTTACACGTTGAGAATCAGTCAAAGCGTTCTGTCATAATATCAGAGATACAATTATTGTAGAGACATAAACTGAAGACTGAGATACGGACAGCGATCGATAAAAGAGAGATAATACTTACCGGATTTTGATCAGCCCATCTCCAAAGTTGGGAGAGTTCTTTATTGCCCAATCTCCATCTTTGTCTCCTGTAAAAGTAAAAGATAACCCAGGTGGAGCTTTATACTCTTATTTAGATTTAGTAGTTGCTTCTCACTTGCAATGGACTATCAAATTCTGGCACCTAAAGTATTTCTAATTTTTCTAGTGGCTGACACTACCATCTAGGTACGTGACTACATGGAAGAGAAGCGGTAATATGTTTTTCATACCGTCTCTTTTGTCCTGCATTGGGTGATTTCTTCTCTATGGGTTGCTTTTCAAATGGTGGGCATCCATCACGTTTCCACCAGACCTGTTAGTAGTGTATACATTAAAGAAACCATTGCCTTCAAGCGAGGAAGTAAGAGAGAAAGCAGCAACACACATACCCAATTCTTTTCACGCTCCAGTATATGCTCAACTGCACGGAGAAACTCTTTCCCTTTAGGCGGAGTTATCTCAAGCAATTTCTTTACGCGATCCTCACATGACTTGAGTTCTTCCTTCTAAGCCGAAAAAGATAACAATTTTGAGTGATTTTGCATAAAATCCGTATGCAAGAAGAGCGCATACTTCGTTCATTGAAAAAAGCAAAAAAAAAAACACTGACCATGGTTTCAGATGGCAGATCTTTGTCATTCTTTCCTGGTGCCTAACACCAAACATGAGTCAGTTGTGCCAGATTACAAGAGAGGAAGCCAATTTAAGGTGTCATTCTTGACAGATATTTACCCTCAAGTAATCAAACAGAATGAGGCACTGGAGGAGAATATGTCGTCGGAAGCTCGAATCCTTCAACTGTAACCAAAAGTGAAAAATGTGTTAGCTACTAACTTCAGAAGTTTGTATTATATGCCAACGCATCTCAAACGCATTATACATAAAGATATACAACACACTCATATGTATATGTGCGTGTGTACCACATCAAACTTACCTCTAAACCCATTAATTTGCTACTTGTTAAGTATTTTATATTAAAAGTTGCTGCCTCTTCCTCCAAACTGTTAGCCTCTCCCTCTTCTTCGCTCAGTGGTTGAGCGTCAAAGGTGTTTAATACAACCTACACAGGTAGTTCACGAAACAATGTCTAACAATAGATTTCACTACCACGAGGGTGACTTGTCCATGCATATATATATATATATATATATATGTATGAGACAAGGTAATGTTATAGCCAAAAACACTATAGATCACATACCGCCAAACTAGATGAAAATTTCTGCCACTTGGTAGATGCGGTAGTAAGAGAAGCGGGGTTACAGAAATACTCCTGAAAAATTAAAAAAAAATCTCAATAAAGTAACCAACAAAGGGAAAACTGATATGCTATTTTCCAGTAACTTGATTTTGTATGATAAGCAAGTAGAAATTTTATGAAAGAAGGCACAGCAGAGTTGCCTAGAAAGTTCCTTTGACTAACACATACCTGTAAACTCCAAAATGTCTTATAGAAGTTGAAATCTACAGAAATTCCTGAGTAGCAAAATTGGCATAGAGAGAATACATATTAAAACGGTCAAACGGAGCAGAAACCAATAGATATAAAGAGTTTCACTTGCTTGCCTTTTGGAGGATCTTTTTCATATTTGGTTTCATTAGATGTATTAAAAACGCCTTTTATGTTTACAGCTGCAGGAACAAGTCAAGCAAGCAAACGTTACACAGCTTCTAAATAATTGCATCCTAAAACTCGTATAAATTATGAGAAACCCTTGTTACCTGAGCGCTCAGATAACGGGAAAAAATGAGCCAAAAACATAAGAATTCTTCCACAAAACACCACATCATTAGCCTGTATGTCAGGTTGTGAAAGCAGAAACGGAATTAACAAAGCGTGGAAGTGACATAACTGAGAAAGCAGATTATGAGTTTATGATAAAGAGTGAACCTTTGAGAGTCGCCGGAGAAGTTGGTTGCAAGTCCTCAACATAACAAGTTTTCCGCGTGCAAAGAGCTCTTGCTGCAAATAATCGCAACATCCAAAGTCAAAAGACAAGCTACTCATGCAATTAAATACTAAGAGAACAAATCTATTTTTTCATCTTAAGACAGAAGTACCTTGCCCAGTATATCTTGTTTGCTTTCAATATAACCAAAAACATCTTTACAGTTTTTCATGGTAGACATCTCAGTCAAATCCTCTAGCAGCTGGAATATCATGCCACCTTCTACATGCTCTTTCTCACAAAGATAAAGCACAACATCTAACAACCAAACCCAATTGAAAAAAAAATTAAAAATGGTGAGAGGAGGTTTAGCCAGCAACAACCAAGCACGAGATGTCTAAACAAGCTATGCAAATCAGAGACCAGACAGAACATAACGCTTTGTAATAAAATGCTAACCTAGAAGACGAGGAATCTGGCCATTTACATTTTCATCATCATCAATCAACTGACCATACTGCATGATCTGCTCTCCTGATTGCGCAGCGGAAGCCTGAACCACCATCCCCCCAAAAAAATAAATAAATAAAAAAAGAATAGATGCATACTTACTTAGGACAAAACAAAGAGAAAAAACAGACCACAAGCTGTTGAAGCAATGTCCGGAGCATGTTTTCAAGCATCTGGTTTTCATCTTGAGCCAACTTTGTTTGTCTCTGTGTAATAAATAATAAACAACAGTGAGACACACTCACACTGAGTGAAGGAGGAGTAAAGGTACCTGAGGTTGTATGAAATCTTGAACAGTTTTGAGAGCAAAGCTTTCAATTGGACCTCTCTGCAATATCGCATCTCTAAACGCATCCTGAGAAGAAGAAGAAGAACCAATTAACCGATTCTAATTCGAAATCTGGAAACGTGGGGATTTGAATCGAAAAGGGTCGTAGAGATTACCATTGTAGACGACGAACCAGCTTCCAGTTTTGGTGAAGGAAACCCTAACGGATATTAGCCTCCGTCGGCGCCCTGTCACGTTGAAAGCTTTTAGAGCAGATGCGAGAAAGAAAGGAACGAAGACTTAATAAAAAAAAAAAAAAAAACAAAAAAAGAAAGGACAATCCGATCAATCTAGGGTTATTTTTAAGGGAAATTGTCAAAAAAATTAATAATTCACTCACTCTATAACTAATTGTCCTACTATACTTATACACTATGTTTGTTTTTTTGTTATAATAATGCATTTTTGCATTCTGATGCAACCGGAAAATCTGTAAAAAAAAATAATAATTAAATAAATAATATTTATCTCTATAAAAAAATTGTGACGTTTAGAAATAAACACACGTAATTTTTTTAAGTAATTTCTTTTAGTAATTATGTAAAAAGTGAATTGTCTTTCTTTTATATTTAATCCACCACGTCATCATCGATACTATTTTCAGATTTGCTTTTTCTAATAGAAGCCCATCTGCAATAATTCTTTTGGTTTATTGACAGGAAGCTTCGCCAAACTTACTGAGTCGCCGACGACATACTATATAATATAATAGAAAATTTGTCAAATGACTAAAATCTCAAATGTAATTAAGGAAATGATATTGATTTTGACGTAATTGAGTAAATAACATTTACAGTTCATTTAATTTGATTATACCCCTTGGTTATACCAGTTATTGGTGACAAAGGAGAAAGAGATGACATCAGACACCTACTTATCTGGCCCACAATATATGTGATATGTTTATAAATTACGGAAGAAAAGAAAAACACGCTACATTAATTTTTACCGTATATAATGTTACTATTTTCAGTTTATGTGTGATCAAAAATAGAACCTTCCAATATAAGTACATAGAACATTATAATTTGAGAAATTGTTTATACATGGAACTATAAGTACAATGAACGATCCTTGATAACTATATTTGTATACACTATATAAATTGTCCATGAGGGATATTAATCTCGTCACAGTTGAGATCAATAACAAGGGTGAAGTCTTGTATGGCATATCAGATTGGCTTCTCTCCTAATAACCACCATAGCTCGAAGTCCTTTCATATCTGCAAGCATGGCAGAAAAGACTGCATTATATGACTAAAGCAGAGTCTATTCTATTCTAACTTATAAAGTAGTATACTATGTACAACACTTGATTCACATTGTGCATATTATATTTTCCATTCTATTCAAGAAGAACAATATAATAAGACAACATTCAGAACTTACAGTGTTGAACTTTTTTTCCGCAACTACGTCGAATCAGCAATCACCGTTTCTTCTACTCGAAGTCTCTCCTGTTCTTGCATTCTCATGACTGTCGATATCAGAATCCGAGGAGCTTCCCCATCCATGAGAGAGGCTTCAAATACAATTTGATGTTCTAGGAAATTTATTCGAAAATTGGAGAAAGAATCTGGGAAGTTAAAGAAAAGACATGGTTGAAAGAGATGGACAAAGGTGTGTGAATAACGAGAGCCACAACTTTATTTTTAATTAATTAGTAATTTAACATTATTTTTATTGTAGGTTTTACAGGTTAGACACAAGTATATAAAGGTAATATTATATATATAAAATATATGATGTATAGGAAGTAAATTAGGACAATTAGTCATGTAGTGAATTACAATACTTTTGAATGTCATATAGTGCAATTTCCCTATATAATAAGCCTACTTATTGAGATATATTTGGAAGCATTTTGTTCATATGTTAAGCCATTATTTTGAGTTGTGCTTTTCGTTTTTAGTTTTGGTACTTTAGAAGCATGATTTAGGGATGGGTTTATCAAATACTAAACGAATAACACAACTCTTTTTTTCCTGTGTTGCTGGGGTGATGTAAATATAAATATATTCGTAGTTTCTTTAAACAAGAATATATTTATATATTTGCATAGTGTCTTAGAGGTGAGTAAATAGAGAAAATAGCAAAATCCCTGAAAATTAAGGCTTAAAACATTTACACTTATTTACGGGAATACTTGAGACAAAGACCATTACACTTGCTTTTATAACTTCATCATTGTGATTTGTGGCTGATCCCTGGAACATTTACACATGTGGTTAAAATAATGAAAACAAAAGTCTTAAGATAAAGAGAGCTTAAAGAAGTACCATTATAAATTGTTAAACTCCCATATTGAGACTGCATCAATGTCTTCCACTAGCTGCAATATTTTTTTTGTCTTTTAATATCAATTTTGTGGGAATTATTCAAACAATTCAAATGGTTGCACATTGAAATGATACACCGAGAAGGAAAAGGATGTCTTACTTGAAGTAGCTCAAAATGTTCAAAGTCATCATCAGTCCAGTACTTCCAACTTCTTCAAAACAGCCTGGTCTCTCTTCCTAAGCTCCCACGTTTTCTTAGCAGAGGAACACACTGCTTAATAAGCCTTAACACATGTGTAATGCATTTCTTTTGAAAGGCACTCCGGCCTCTGCTCGTGGAGCCAATCTTCTGAGAAATTGTGTGTTCTCTTAAGACGATTGGCAAGCTTGGTCTAGTGAGACTTTTGGCTTGGAACAATCTTCTTCGTCTTAAATTAATATGGCTAATCTTTACCACTGCTGGATCCCTCTGGGTTTCTTTGGTTCACCTTCATCTTATTAGCAACTCCAGCTTTTGGGGCCTCGATGCTACAACCTCAGGGAGCTGGGTTTGGATAAGCTTATGTAAGATGAGGCCGTTAGCTCCCCAGTTTGTCGTTTCTAACGTTGGATCATGCATTACTTGTAGTTTTTGGCACAAGAACTGGACTTGTCTAGGCCCTTTGATTGATATCACGGGTCCTATGGGACCAAGAGTCTCGGGACTGCCTGAGAATGCGGTTGTGAGGGACGCTCTGTCAGGGTCAGAATGGTGGCTTTCACATTCTTGTAGCAAGTGTTCCTCTCTGAGGTTGACGATCCCTATCAATGGAAGGTTGGAAGGCAGTGGCCTCAGACACGTTTGACTCAGCCATAACATAGGCTCTTATCTCATGGGTAAATGTTTGGAACATTCTGCAAACTAGAGACCGCATGTCTCGTTGGAACTTTAACATTCTGACACTGTGTGTTGATGTGTAATGTGCATGATGAGTCGCACCAACATCTTTTCTTGATTGTGTGGTGAGCAATGAAATCTGGTCAGCTTTTACTCTTCCCACCTCTGCTCAGCCACCTACTATGTTTGAGGATTGTGTTTGTTAGCTGTTAAGACCCTCACCAGACAGAAACACTTCTTTTATCCTCAAATTAGCTTTTCAAACCTCGATCTACTTCATGTGGAGGGAGAGGAATGCAAGGCTTCATGTGTAACACATTTCGATAGGTCACCCATTCTTTCACTACTCCAAATCAAACACACTTAACTCTGAAGTTCTAAACGGATGTATAACCGAAAAGGTAAGTGCACTTTGGTGATATAGGTAGCCAAATCAACTCTATTAAATCTTTCCACATATACCACAAACTGAGATGTTACATCATGATTCCCTTCCCCGACAACCTCATACGCTTATTTCAGAGATCAAAACCATCATCCGAAGCCGCCTTGACCCGCTATCAAGAGAGCAACAAAATCTTTCTTCTATTGTCACATATCTCAGCACTTGGTTTGTCGTGTTCGACTAAGCTTCAGTTTGCCTCAGATTGCTCTGTTTCTTTTAAATTTTTGTTATCCATTTACGTATTTTGGACCAGTATTTTTTTTAATAAAGGCTAGATTTAAAAAACAAACCGCCGGATACATAAAAACGGATGTGTATATTAAATTGTTTATAAGAAAATCTAAGTGGAATATGTATTTATCAAAAAGTAAAGGGAATCAGTAAAGATAGTAAAATTTATTGTATTTTGTCTTTTTTATAAATTTAGTAGATCAATTAAGAGGGATACACTATCCATTTTATTAATACAATGAATAAAATTATTTTTGTAAAAAATAAGAATATATCATAATTAATCTATTTACTTAATATCATAGCAGAAAGTGTTTAATTAATTGTTTTTTTACAAAAATAAAATAAAAAGGCAAACCAAATTTACCAATATCTTGATGGATTACTCTGATAGACCCATATGGAAAGATGTAAAAAGTTGCTAAAATTTATGGTTATTAATACAAACCTATAAAAACTGAAATGAACAAGAGAAAATCTTAATATATTTAACACCTTAACTTTTATTATACTTTTTTATCAGAAAACTATTATAAATATCTAAGTATTTTGGTGTAAATCTAGATCTACCAAATTTTTTTTAGAAGATTTGATTTTATCCATGAAATTCTTTTGCAAACTCATCACAATAATATTTACAGTTTGTGTAGTTCAATGTAGAGAAATTATAAGAAATCCAAATTCATTTAAGGTAAACTAACAGAAATCAATATATTCATCCAATTCAAACTAATTTTATAGATTTATTTATGATATTGATCTCAAATATAATTTTCGTATATAGGTTAATGAGAAAATCATATATGATTGTGTGGACATATATAAGCAACCTTCGTTAAGTCATCCCCTACTCCAAAATCATAAAATCCAGGTATCAACTCATCCAATTATATTTGAATATGTGTTATTATCTTGCTAAGCTAGTTCATTTTTATGTTAGCTTTGTATTTGTACACATTCGAAGCATTCATGTGCTTTTCATATTTTAATAAAATAAATATCATTTCATTTTATTGCATATACTAAACTTGTATGTAGATCAATATGCATTTTTAAAATTTTGGGATTAAATTTATAAGTGAAAGATGGGATTTTAATAAAAATATAGAAAATAAATATTTCTAGTTGAGTTTACCTATTCTGACAATTTTAGCTAAATATATATAATTATGAGATACGTGAAAGTTAAGAAGTTAATAAAATATATGTATAGACTATATATATTGTATGTAATAATATGTTTAAATCTAGTTTCGTGCAAAAGATGAATAATATCTAACATAGTTTACATCTCATGTATTTTTCTGGTGTAACTATATAATTTTGAATAGCTGAAGCCATCTTTTTCAATATCTAAACCAAAACACAAAACTAAATCCAAAATTCAAAGTAAAAAAATCTTCGAGTGTTCAGATGGAACCGTTCCTATACTAAATAATACAAACGAATATGTTACAAATGCTCAACACTGGGCTAAAAAACACTTCAGTCCGTTCACAAGCGACAGTCATGGAACACATGTAAGAAAATCTCCTTGAATTACTTGAGTTATGAACATGTACATTCTGAAAATATGTTCTGATATAAATGCTAAGTACAACTTTGTGAATTTGAAGATTGCTGGAGTCAGAGCATTACCATACCAAGGTCCTTATCATGGTGTGACAGCTTTGTTGAGTGTACATGATTTAAACATTAGTGTGGACCAAGCTTCATATGCTAACATATATATAGGCAGTGGAGTCAGTAACAAAGTTAACTTTCTACAAACCGGTTGGATGGTAAACTGATTTTGCGAATATCAAAATTCAAATTTTCTCACATGTGGTTTGAAAATCGAGTTCCAATTTGATTTTTAGGTGAATCCATCATTATTTGGTGACGGGCGCACATGGAGTTATGGATTTTGGAAGGTACGTTTGGTGATATATTAAAAAAACATTTGGTGATATATTAAAAAAAAACATTTGGTGATACATGTATTTACATATACATAATATACTTTTACATTTTTAAATAAAATCCAATGAAAAAATAGTGGTACACAGTGGTTGTATGTTCATAACAATTTCAATATGTTTTCTTTTATCTATTCTATTGTCTAAGTTTATTCATAGTGGAAATATATATATATTCAAATGAGGGTTATATTTTCGAAATGAAAGTTTATAAATTGGTTTCTTCAAAGTAACAATTTTCTTTTCGAAAAAATAAATTAATGATTTATTTTAAATTCTTAGCAAACTTATTCTATATTTTAGAATCTAAGTAATTCTAAAATAAATATACTGGATAAGTCTTTAATAATTAGTTAGTTATTTTTGGTAGGTGTTTATGTCCTTTAATGTACATTAATTTGAAACATTTTTTATCTATCATATGGATTGTATTAATGTATTAGGACTAAATAATGACAGGGTGTTAATGGAACAGGGTGTTATAACACAATATGCCCTGGTTTCATTCAGGTGTCAAGAACTGATCCTTTAAGTATACCTATCCCTTATCCCCACAAAAGAGATAGAGCTCTATATATTAGTATTTTACAGGTATGTATATATATATATATATTGCGTAACAAGTTTTATTTTTGTATAATATCAGACCTAACATATTTTTTAAATTATCTATTAAAGGATAAAAAATCAGGAAATTGGTGGGCAATCCATGTAAATTACCATCTACCCGATTTAAACATTGGTTATTGGCCAAAAGAACTATTTGATCTAATAGGTACCAATGCGGACATGGTTGGAGTTTTAGGAACAGTTCAAGCTTCTCCTTCTGGTAAAAGTCCACCAATGGGTAATGGTCATCTACCAACTAAACATTTCAAGGAGTCGGCCCGCATTGAAAACGTTATCATCATTGATTCAAAATATAAGTCCATAGCAAGCAGAAAATATAAGTTAGAAAAATTATTAGACAGTAACAAATGTTATGGATTAAGAGGCAGAGAAGACCTACCTCTCCTTGACATGTTCACATATGGTGGACCTGGAGGAGACTCTTGTGGAATTTAATATCTCAAAACTGATGGCTATTATAGAATAATAATATTATTTGACTTCCTTATTTATGTACTTAAATATTACTTTCTCCGTTTCAAAAAAATACATATTCTAGAGAAAAAAAAATATTTTAAAAAGATACATTTTTTACATTTTCAATATAATTTTTGTCAACTAATAATGAAAAATTGTGAAGTTCAAAAACATTAATTGATTTTTGTAAAATCTTATTGGTTTAAAAGTATAGAAAATATAAAAATATAGAAAACTATGCATTTATAATAAGTTTTCATATGTTTTATTAAAAAGTCTGAAAATCCTAAAACATCTATCATTTAGAAACGGAGGGAGTACATAACAATACAAATATAAAGTTTATCTCTCTACATGCACTGTGATCTCTCGATTGCAGTAAAATAGTTGTCATATCCTCCAATCATAATATGGTCATAATAGTTCCATAGGATCCTTCAAACTTGCGCTTTAACTTCTAACAAATGGCGGTTAATTTTATGGTCATCTGAGAAAGAAGTCGCAAACAAAAGTATGGCGTATAGATAAGTCGTCAAGATTGACAAAGCAAATAACCCGTTACACTTCTTCAAAATGATCAAATAATGTATTTTTGGAATGAAATCAAGTAATAGCTCATTATTTATATCATTATATAAGTGTATGCTTCATGCTTCATATATATTATCTATAAACTATTGTCTAAAATTCAATACGAGAAATAAAAATCTAGTCTATAAACGGCCTCACCTCTCTTCTCAAGCTCCTACATTTTCTTATAGAGAAACGCATTGTTTAACGGTTACGCCTCAACCAATCACCCTCTCCATAAAAATGGATGTGTATCTTAAATTGCTTATAAAAAATTCAAGTGAGTTATCAAAAAAAAAAAAAAAATCCAAGTGAAACAATCATTGTATTTATCAAAAGTTAAGTGAACCGGTAAAGAGATAGATAATTAATATGTATATTGTCCTATAAATTCAGTAAACAAAATATATATTGATAAACAGAGAATTAATATGTTATATAGTTTTCTGTACATTTAGTAGACCAGTAAAGAGGGATCAATACCACTTAAGTGTATAGCAAAATAAGAAATTATCATAACATGTTTTACTTAACATCATAACATTAAAGTGTTTACTAAATGCCTAAAAAATGTTTAGTTAATATTTCTTTAAACGAAAAAAATAAGAAAAGAAAAGCAAAGTTACCAGTCATGTCTAAATACTCTGATACACCCACATGGAAAGATGTAAAAGAAAGTTGTTAAAATCTATGGTTATTAATAGTTGTTGAAATATATGGTTATTAATAAAAGCATTTAAATCAAATCTTAATTCATTTAAAGGCTTAGCTTTTATAAACAACTTTTTAACAAAAATATATATTATAAATACCTAACTATTTGAGTATAAATCTAGATCTCAAAAACGGTTAGGAAACATGATTATATCCATGAATTCCTTTTTTAAACTCATCACAATAATATTTACAGTTTATGTAGTTCAATGTAGAGAAATTGTAAGAAATCCAAAATCAGTTAAGGTAAATTAAAAGAAACAATATGTATATTCCTCCAAGTCTCAAACTAATTTTAAAGATTCATTTCTGATATCGATATTAAATATACTTTTCATATATATATAGTTTAATGAGAAAATCATATATGATTGTGTGGATATGTATAAGCAACCTTCGTTAACTCATCCACTACTCCAGAATCATAAAATTCAGGTATCCATTCATCAAGTTATATTTTTATATGTGTTATTATCTTGCTAAGCTAGTTCATTGTAATGTTTTCTTTGTAGTGTGCATATATGAAGCATTCTTGTACCTTTTTGCTAATTTTATTTAAGCAAATACCCTTTTACTTTTTTTGTATACTGAAACATATTTATCGATTATATATATATATATATATATATATATTCTAAAGTTTTGGATTAAATTTATAATTGAATACTGAAATTTTAATATAAAAATTTAGATGTTTCTAGTTTAGTTTATCTTTATTTTGACAATTTTGAGTTAAATATTTATAATGACATTGTGAAAGTTAAGAAGTTAATGTATTTTTTATTTTTGGAATTAAATAGTGTGTGTTTATTTATAATATTTTGATTTCTTAATATAATAAGAACATATTTATAGACTATACACATCTTACTGTATATGTATATATATTCATTATCATATTAAATGTAGTTTAGTGCAAGAATACTAGTAAATATAGTTTACATATTATGTATTTTGTGTAATGTTTTAATTTTGAATAGATGGAACCATCTTTTCTAATCTCTAAACAAAAAGATCAAATAAAAACTAAAAGTGAAAGTAAAAGTAAAAAAGTCATTGAGTGTCCAAATGGAACTGTTCCTATACTAAAAACTACAAGGGAGTATGTTAAAAATGCTCAATACTGGGCTAAGAAGCACTTCAATCCATTCACAATTGACAGTCATGGAACGCATGTAAGAAAATCTACTTGAATTACTTGGGTTATGAACAGTATATTATGAAATTATGTTATGATGTAAAATGCTAACTACTTCTATGTGGATTTGAAGTTTGCTGGAGTTAGAGCATCAAAAGACCAAGGTCCTTATCATGGTGTGGAAGCTTGGATGAGTGTACATGAATTAAACATTAGTGTGGATCAAACTTCATATACTAACATATATGTAGGCAGTGCAATCAGTGATAAAGTTAATTTTATCCAAACCGGTTGGATGGCAAGTTTTCTTCGACTGAATATTTTTCTAGTAATTTGTTTTTTACAATATCATAATTCAAATTTCTCACATATAATGGTTTGAAAATAGAGTGCTGATTTGATTTGTAGGTGAATCCAGCATTATTTGGTGACGGACGCCCATGGAGTTATGGGTTGTGGAAGGTACATATTTGGTGATACATATGTATACTCTTTTTGTGTTTCTAATAAAATCTAAATGAAAAATAGTGTGCACTGTGATAGTATGTTCATAACAACTTTCAATCTGTTTTGTTTTTACTATTTTATTGTCTAATTTTTTTCTTCACAGTTATATAGCTGACAAAAATGACTATTATAGTTTTTGAAGTGAAACTTTATATACTTTTCGAAGTAACAGTTTTAATTCTAAGACAAAATGTGAGTTTATTTTAGTTTTTAGCATTTGTATTTAACTTGTAGTGTGTTTTAGAATCTAAGTAATTATATAATAAATACATTGGATAATATTTTTAATATTAATTAGTTATTTTTGGTATGTGTTTTTTGTCCTTCAATGTATATTAATTTAAACTGTTTTAACTATTATAAGGATTATATTTATATAGTAGAACTAAATAATGACAGGGTGTCAATAGAACTGGATGTTATAATACAATATGCCCTGGTTTTATTCAAGTGTCAAGAACTGATCCTTTAAGTATACCTCTTTCTCCTCTTCCCAAAGGAGAGATAGGTCTTTATATTAGTATTGAACAGGTATGTGTATATTTATACTCTCTAGTAACAATTTTTTTTTTTTAGAATATTAGATCTAATTTGTTTAAAGTTATCTATCAAAGGATAAAGAAACAGGAAACTGGTGGGCAACCGATGTAAAATACGAGGCACATGGTATGCACATTGGTTATTGGCCAAAAGAACTATTTGATCTCATAAGTACCAAAGCGGACATGGTTGGAGTTACAGGAGCAGTTCAAGCTTCTCCTTCTGGTAAAAGTCCACCAATGGGAAATGGTTATCTACCAACTAAAAATGAAATGGAGTCAGCACGGGTCAGAGACGTTGACTTCATTGATTCAAAGTTTAAAGTCATAGGAAGTAAGAAATTTAAGTTAGAAAAAATATTAGACAATGACAAATGTTATGGACTAAGAGATGGAAGAAAAAAAGGTTTCGACGAAGGGACATATGTTTTGTTCACTTATGGCGGACCAGGAGGAGACTCTTGTGGAATTTGATATTTCAAAACTGATGGTTGTTATAGCATAATAAATTAATAATATTATTGGACTTCATTATTCATGTACTTAATACTACATAACTATACAACCAAAAAGTTTATCTCTACATGCACGAGAGAGAGAAAAATCTTGTCTATAAACTGTCACTGACATGCACGTAGAACACGAATTTGTATTGCTTTCATTTTAACTTTCTAACCGCGATTATAAACCATTGCTACCGCCTTTGCTGCCACAAAGCACTTCCCTTTAACTCTAAATGCAAGTTTATTGAGGTCAATACTCAAAAGGATGTAGAATGGTCTGTGACAACATAGAGTACATATATTGATGATTGATCTCCAAAAAGGCCATTTCTTGGAAGGATGTTTCGTTCACCAGCTTCAAATCCTATAAGAGCATCTCCAATGTAAAACTTCATTTTTTATTCCAAAATGGAGTAAAAGTGATTATGGAGTAAAAATGTTCTAACCCTACTTCATTTTTCACTCCATAATGAAGTAATGAACAAACAAAAAATAGATTACTCCATAAATGGAGTAAACTCCATTATGGAGTGATAAATGAAGTAGGATTGAAGCAATTTTTACTTCATATTCACTTTTACTCTCTTTTGAAGGAAAAAATAGAGTTGTGTTAGAGATATCTAAACAAAAATCAACTAAGAGTTTGTTATTATCTAGGGCACCATTCTTGTTTCATACAAACCGAATTCAATTACAAAAGGTGATGTTCATTGAAGAAAGACACGAGCATTATAAGAAAATACAACGTTGGTCTGACGTATTATAGGTAATTGAAATTCATTCTTCATGTCTCTTTAATTTCCTCTCTCATGCAGGTTGGTTGTTAACAGGCGAGTACTACTGAATTTTAAATCCATGTTGATACATCTCATTTTGTTTATATATGAAATAAGACAAATACATGTCGGTTTATGATGATATATTATATCAGATTAATATTTACATAATAACATAAATATTTTTATGGTCTTTGCACATAAATATATTTATATATTACCAAAATTTTAGAAAACTCCATTAAACTAGAAACCACTAAAGGTTTTACATTACAGCTATGAAATTATCTAGTTCTTCTGCGATTAGAAGAAGTCTTTTATTTCAATCCAAGTTCAATCATTAAATAAAGATTTGTAAACACCAATCAATTTGTTTCTGACTTTTTTTGTCTCTTCAGACTCATGGAACAAAAACATTTAATTGTATAATATGGTTTGGATAAAAAAATACTCCCTCTGTTTCACAAAGAGTGTCATTTTAACATTTTTCACACAGATTAAGAAAATAATTGAAATATAATTAAGTTGTCATTAATTATATCTATTTGACCAATAGTATTTGAAATAAATAAAATTATTTATAAAAACAATGCAATTTGCAATTAATTTATAGCTGAAAGTAAGTATAATTTGCATTGAAATTGTAAAGTGATACTTTTTGTGTAACAAGAAAAAAATGTTAGAATGACACTTATTATGAAACAGAGGGGGTATTAAGAATTAGATGTGACTCTTTGCATCAACCGAAATCATATTTAGTGTTAAACCATACTGTGCAGTATATTAGTTGCATATAATTTAATACATGTTATCCAATATTTTCTCGCGGATTCAACTCTACTAAGTTCTCTAAAGAGTAAAAAGCATAAAAACAATATATTACTATATCAAAACATGATAATGAACATTACAATTTTCAATGAATGGTATCAAGAAAATGAGAAACATAAATTGTACTCCCACCGTATTAAAGTGTAGAGTTTTAAAAAAAAAGAAAATTATTTCATTTTAAATGATATTTTTCAAAATTTTATATAAAAATTAAATGTAAATTGATCTTTTGACCATTTATGTTCTGCAGTATGATTTTTTATTTTTTTATTGATTGAATTAATTATAGTTTTAGTTTTAGATAAGAAAAAAATTATATAAAAGTGCGTAATTTCTTAATTGATGTGCAAAAACTTTAAAAATCACTTATTTTGATACAAAGGGAGTATATATGTTGAATATATTTTAAAAGTATTCTATCAGTTTAAAAACTAACAATTATCGATGCATATTTTTCCTTCGAAAATTAGCTACAATTGGTGAGTTTTAAAACCACTTTATGTTTTCATATAACAGAAAAGAAACTGGAGATATTTTTCACATAAAACAAGATTGTACAAATTATTGTATTGATTTTACATAGCAGTAATTTTAAAGCGATTTTACACAGCAGTTACTTCGATAAACTTTTTTGTTGATACTTAAAAAACTGTTTTGAGTAAAAAAAAAAGCTTTGTGCTTCCTCACTCTTGATTGGGCTCGGATCAACTTCAGTTGGGCTTTGATCAGTTTAACAATACTGGATATCTCTAATATGAGTTTATCAATTATCATACATTTGTTGTTTTGTCCCAAAGCTCAATAATGAAGAAAAGAGTAGTTTTTTTTTTGGAAAGTTCGATGGACAGTACAGAAGTGTATACAGTAAAGCTAGAGATTATAGAGAAGGTCGGTGACTATTATGTCAGGCTAACTATTCGTTTTCGTGTATACATGAGTTGGTCAATAGAATCTTTTCTAAAAAGTATTAATTAAAGTAGTTGCGTGATTTGGCTGGACCGACCATTTCATGTCTCTCCAATGGTGGGGACATATAATTAACTAGATAGGAAGACAAAAACAGATTGTGTTGTCTTAAACAAATTGATTTGAAAGTATAAAATATTCAAAAATAGTGATGTTTGTTTGGTATACGCAGCTTTTTGTGGCTGCGACTGCATCTATAACTACGTCATGTTTGTTAACGTTAATTTTATCAGTATTCAAAATTAATTGACGTTAAACGCAGTGTTCGGACGCAGATCGCCGCATCAACCAAACGAACAAAAATATAGCTGTATCGCAGTCCCAAAAAGCTGTTTCTGCCAAACAAACAACACTAATATAGAAAAGCATAGCCAATAATACATAAAAGATGGAATTGATTGCTAGTCTCGAATCGTAGCAGTTGGGGTTGAAACGCTAGTGTCACCAATCTAACGGACGGCGTTTCTACCGGTATGGAACGTTTGAAAGAAGGGGTTTAGTGCATATTCACATCTAGTCCACTGTTTCAGTTTCACAATGTAATGATTCCAACGCAACAATTGAAAGTTATCTATCAAACACCTAAGCGATCAGTTTCTTTCAAATTGGTAAGGTTACTAACTTGACTAATGATATTTTATTGAGAAATTCCATTAGATAGTCATTTTTAGTTTGTTCTTCACAAAATAGTTCTTAAGGAAGAAAATGACCAAAATGTTTTTCTTAGAAGGTAATTTTTTTATTTATATGCATTTATACCCCTAGTGTTAACTAATTTAAACTTTAGGGTTTATAGTTAAAGAGTGGGTTTGAAGATAGGATTTCAAATTTCAAAACAAAAAGAAAATGAAATTTTCAAAAAAAAAAATATTATTTTGATCATTTTATTTTTCTAGGACTATTTTGTGACAAAAACTTAAAAGTACTATTTAAGAGAATTGTCCTATTTTATTTGATAACTAAACGTCATATTTTATAATATCAGGCATAACAATACTAATAATAACTGCACTGCAATTCAAAAAAAAAATCTCATACAAATAAACAATAAATCAAGACATCCAAACAAATATTTTATAGGGAAAGCTCCCAGAAAATGAAGCAACGACCAAATATAATGACTTTTTTTTTTGCTTAATTAAGGACCAGAGCATCATCACAAGCATTCTTAAAAGAGAAAATAAGAAACAAATGTAAAACTAAAGTACATAGAGAGACTCGAGAGACATCAAAATAGGTTCTAAAGAGACCAAAAGAAAAAAGAAAAAAAAAGAAACAACCACAATAACAACATATAGTTTCAATTCCCATCTCAACAAGGGGATAGATCGTAACCAAACTCACCACCACGAACCAGAGAAGAAACACTTAGAAGCATTTCCTGTGGACAATTGATGGACCCGACTCATCGTACTCTCCCTTCGAGATCCACATCTGTTTCAAATACACACACACAAAGCCAAGCATACTTCAATAATCTCACTCTCAAACTTCCAAGGCTTGTAAAAATAAAAACACAGAATCGTTTTTTTTTTCTTACCTGTTGGAAAGTGCTGAGGGAAGCAAGGATAGATCCTCCAATCCAGACACTGTATTTCCTCTCAGGCGGTGCGACCACCTTGATCTTCATGCTGCTTGGTGCCAGTGCCGTAATCTCTTTGCTCATACGGTCAGCGATTCCTGGGAACATGGTGGAACCACCACTGAGCACGATGTTTCCATACAGATCCTTCCTGATATCCACATCACACTTCATGATGGAGTTGTAAGTTGTTTCATGGATTCCAGGAGCTTCCATCCCCACGAGCGACGGCTGGAAGAGTACTTCAGGGCAACGGAATCTTTCAGCTCCGATGGTGATGACTTGTCCATCAGGTAGCTCGTAATTCTTCTCCACTGAAGAGCTGCTCTTAGCTGTCTCCAGCTCCTGCTCGTAGTCAAGAGCGACGTAAGCAAGTTTCTCTTTAATGTCACGGACAATTTCTCGCTCCGCTGTAGTGGTGAACATGTACCCTCTCTCGGTGAGAATCTTCATTAGAGAATCAGTCAGATCCCTACCGGCAAGATCCAGACGGAGGATAGCGTGAGGTAGAGCATAACCCTCGTAGATTGGCACGGTGTGAGACACACCATCACCAGAGTCGAGCACAATACCTATAAACCAAAGAAAATTTTAGCAAAAATATAATGTTAAATCAAATTTTTTTTTTTTTAGTTTTGAGCACTAACCGGTGGTACGACCACTAGCGTAGAGAGAAAGAACGGCCTGGATAGCAACATACATAGCAGGGACATTGAAAGTCTCGAACATGATCTGAGTCATCTTCTCCCTGTTAGCTTTAGGGTTAAGAGGTGCCTCAGTGAGAAGAACAGGGTGCTCTTCAGGGGCAACACGAAGCTCGTTGTAGAAAGTGTGATGCCAGATCTTTTCCATGTCATCCCAGTTGCTTACAATACCATGCTCGATCGGATACTTGAGAGTAAGAATACCTCTTTTGGACTGAGCTTCATCACCAACGTAAGCATCTTTCTGACCCATCCCAACCATGACACCAGTGTGTCTGGGACGACCAACAATACTTGGGAACACAGCTCTGGGAGCATCGTCACCAGCAAACCCAGCCTGTTCATATTCAAAAAAAACATGATCAAATGTCTACACAGTACCAAAAAAAATTGACTTAGACTAAATAAAAACAATCTTTTACTAACCTTCACCATTCCAGTTCCATTGTCACATACAAGGGGCTGAATATCCTCACCATCGGCCATTTTTCACTAAGCTACAGATAATGAAACTGATGGAATCAGATAAGCAAGCGCAAGAATCAAATGCTAATTCGTTTTTTTTGTCAAACAACAACACTGAACGAACACTCATGACTGATCAAATCACGCATGGAGATAAAATAAACTTCACAGATCTCAAAGATAAAAACACTCAAATATCACTTATAAACATCCGACTCCTTTTTGCAGATCGAAACATGAAACCAGATCACACGACGATACAAATCAAGAACGAAATCATTTTCAAGCTAGACAACAACTTCACTAAACAATTTAACGGCGGCAGATTGAACACAAGCAATAAGAATCAACGAAATCAATAGATCTAATGCACAAGCCCTAAGAAATCAACGATTAATCCAGATCGATCCAACCAGCACCGATCGATGTTGCCTAAAACAAAGATACCAACAGTTTTATACGCATGCTTGACAGATCTAACAAATCAGCATAGAGAAACAGTGATAAGATGGAGCGTTTAACTAAAAAAGAAGTGGATCTAGAGTAACCTTGAAGAAGAAGAAGGAGAAGACGATTCGAGAAGATGAAGCAGAAACGGCCAGCAGATACACTACAGATAGTGTGAAAGGAGTATATAAGGGAGAGAATATATAGGTAAGATTTTCCCTTCGTTTCACTCTTTCATTTTTTTCTCGAAATTAAATTAAAAATTATATTTCTGAGGGGGCAAATGCTATGGTGACCTGGCTTGACACTTTGTTTTACCTCACCGACGCTTATACGGCACCGTTAGATTGATTAAAAACTTTATCTCAACCGTCGATTCATAAATTGAGTTCAGACAGCGTTCAAACTTTTATTCTCTATTATTGCAAAAACTAATAATAAAAGAAATAAATAAGAATGTTGCTGACAAACGGAGGACTCCTATGTTTTCTCCCGTGATCGTATTTGAATTGATTTGAATATCAATAGAATTTTAAACTATCATTTTGGTCAGCTAAATTTATCATTTTTGTTTCTCTTTTTGAACATTAATGTTTCTCTTATGACGCTTTCATCTTTGAGATTTCAAACTTGTAGTCAATCTACCCCAAAAATATTAAAAATAATAATATATATTAATGGTATGTATGGGACTGGTATTTGAGAAGAATGTACACTATAATTCCGACGGATAAACATAGTTTAATTGCGGAACAAAAAAATAGTTAAATTATAGTAGAAATTAATTAAATTACAAATTTTTAAATTTTTTACAGAGAATACATATTAGAATGATTAAATATTTTATATGGTATTTACTTTATTATAAAAACAAATATTGACAATTGACAATTAACAATTATTATAAATATGAAAATAACTAATATTTATTGAAATACTTTTTTTTATTATAAATATTTAGCTTATTTTTTAATATATTTTTAATAATAGATTGATATTTTATAATATTATAAAAAATTATAATGTAATTTAATAATATTATAAACAAATTATATTTTATTTATAATTTTAAATAGTATTATCAAATAATTTAATAATATAAAAATATAAATAATCAATTAAAACTTATTTTCACTTAATGGTAATTTCTTTTTATTTTTTGTCAGTGAAAACATAAACTTTGTTTTTGTGTTTTCATTTTGCAAGTTTTATTGATTGGTAAAATACTTTTGAAATTACGTTTAAAATGTCATTTTATCATTCCAAAGTTACTAATCAAGCCTATAAGGCAAGGTGCAGATTGCAGACACCTTGTATATACTACGATGTATTTGTTACCAAAGTATTCACAACATGTTCTGTCCATTGATACTATTTACATATTTGGTATACAAGTCCAGAACGAATTAGTTCAATATTCCAAATTCTAATCACCTTTTGGAATGATTAAAGCAGAATAATAGTTTTTTAAAAAAATAAAGTTTCATGTCCCATGTTAGAAAGCATGTGTCAATAATAGTTGGAAAGTGGTCTTGCTTGGTTGGCAGCTTATATAATCAAAAATAGTTAACGGGAAATTCTCTAATTTATGATTCTTCACATTTAGAGCAAGATTAACCCTAAGAGCCCCTAATGGGCTCTTAGGTTTTTTTTTTTTTTTCTGTTGGATTTAAAAAAAAAAAAAAAAAAAAAAAAAAAAAAAAAAAAAAAAAANAGAGTTTTAAGGGGTGGGTTTTTATTTTTTGGTGGGCCCCACCCCTTAAGAACCCACCTAAGAGCCACCATTAAAGGTGCTCTTAGTTTGTTGGCTAATAACCTCACAGAAAATGAATATTTACACACTGTTTTAAAAAGGAGATATGTATAAAGGTAAATTCAAAGGGAAGCCAAAGCCGTCATGATTTGTAAGTTGTATTATAAGGGAAGACAAGTTGAGCGAACATTCTTCTCATCGCCACTTTACAGTGATTGCAAATTTTGATTTGAATTTGATGTATTCAAACTTATTTTCAATGGTAACTTTGTTTCACTGTGTTCGTCAAAACAAACGGGCGTACATATGTAGCCGTCTTGGTCCAATTAGTAACATTAAGACCCAACGAGCCAAGATATCGTTTAGGCCCAATTGTTTGTGTTTTTCTTTATATAAGATGTATGTTTCCATGGACATATTCACACAATCCTGATTCGTTTTGAGTGTAGAACTATTGAAGTGCTTACTTCTTATACAATTGATGGAGTAAGATTTAATACAAAAATAATCTATAACTGGGTTGACCATATATCAAAACATTCGCAGGCCGACTCTAAAGTAGGTCGAAGGAGGCAAAGAACTTGAAGGTCATACATAATCGATAAAGATATGATAAAAATAAATCCTCTTTAAATCATCCAATGCATTAATAACTCTTGGTCTCTTGCTCTCTACAGTTTCAATTTTGCAACCAGGTCAAAAAACTAAAAACAAACAACAAAGTTTATTAAATATACAACAAAACATGCCCTCGGATAACAAATATACAAGTGATAAGATAAATAAACGTTTAGTTGACTAAAGTCATCTCTAATGGTTGTCATCAAATTTCAAAATGATATAAACTCAAAATCAGTTTGAATTTTTGTTTTAGTGATTGTCTTCATTTTTCTGTCAAATTAGAATATCCCAAGTACATTATATTATTAATACTTACTATTAATTTTAATAATGTTATATCTTTCAGAAAATTACAAATTTTACTTAGCTATAATTTTTATTTTATCAAAATATTTAATTTTTAAATAAATTTTAGTTTCTAAGAAAGTAAACATTGATTTATATAACTTATAGTTGTATTAGTAAAAGTATTATTGATTTCGATAAAGTATAAAACAAAAATATTGAATCATTTAATATAAAATAATTAAAGATTAATTTGTAAGTCAAAAGTTTAATAGTAAAATTAACTTGTGAATATTGTTCCCTCAAATTTGAGAGGATACTATTATTATGTTTTTATTTTTTCTTCACCATTGGAGAATATTTTTCTTTATTTTTTTGATGTTTTTCTTCAAATGATTTGCACCATTGGAAATAGTTTAAATGTTGTAACTAATTTAATTTATGGTGACATGACACATGCATAAATACACAAAGTGTCGATATATATTGGTTTATCAATGATTTGAAGGCTTACAATCGTAATTGACTAAACTGCACCACACATTAAACAATAATAAAACAGTAATTGTTTAACAACTGAAAACCTTTTTTATTTTTTCTGAACAAAAAAAAATCACTTGATTAAAACTTTACATTTGCAAAACAGAGTTAGCAACACAAATAGCTGATTTTGCAATAGCATCAGCAGCAACAGAGCTCATGCTTCAAGTGATAAATGAGAAATGCAAAGAAGTAAACGCGCCTACGCGGACTGCAAAAGACCCTTATCTCTCCTCTCCTCACTTTACATTTAGGTAGAGGATCTTTTAAGTTCAATATTCAATGAATATTGTAAATGTGCACAATATTCAATGGATCTTATAAATTCCAATATTAAAAACAAAAAATTGATGTATCCAAAGCATTTCCCACAAATAAATCAAACAAATCCCATTTACATTGGTTTAAACTAAAAATTAAACCATAAAACTTACAAAAGGGAGATTGATTCATTTGAATCCTTTGACCTTCAAGGAGAAGATCGAGTACTAGTGGTACTCAAACCGATGTCATTGTATTTTTTTGAAGGACCATAGACCTCATCCTTGCTTCTTAAGAATCTTATCCAGATTTTTTTCGAGTAATCATCAATCATAGTAAAAAAACATATGCATCCCGACAAGCTTTCCTTATTAGCTGGTGATTTCCAAAGATTTGAGTGAACATAATCTAGAAGATAGTACATGTTGGTCATATTCATTTTTGCTCTAGCAACTTTAGCTTATGTGTTTACAACAATTCCTTGAAAATAGTATAAACCGTCTTTATAACATCCAGATAAGACATTTGTTCCTTGTTTAAAGAAAATGACTTTGTAATCACTTCCCTCATAGTTGCACTCATGCTTTTCAAGCTGACCATAAGAGATTAGATTTCTTCCCATAGGAGGCATGTACCTGACCTATGTTAGCACAACAGTGGACTGATAATGATTCACTATCTTAAGTTTTCCAATCCTTTTAACTTCATTAACGTGTTGTTTCCCATGAGTACCTTGCCTCCTTCAAACTCGTCAAGATCATACAAGGCATGCTTGTTGGGAGTGATGTGGAAAGTACATCCCGAATCTAACACCCACTCGTCTTAAGTTTCTTGAACACTAGTTGTAAGTATCATAGGATTCTCTTTCTCATGCGCAATATTAGCCATCTCATAGGATTTCTCCTTCATGTTAGGACAATCACGCTTGAAATGCCCCTCCTAACCACATACCCAACATTCCTTAGACTTAATAGATTTCTTAGGTCTCGACTTGGACTTATAATCTTCGCTCTTTGATCGTTTCTTTCCATAACCTCCACCATGCTTATAAGCTCTCTCTCTCTCTCTAGTCACTACTAGACATTCTGCATTTGATCTTGATTTTCCAGTGAGGTCTTTCTCTCTTAATACAACTTCCTTTGCATACACCAAAGTATTATCTTCTTAAACTGTCAACGTCTCTTTCTCATTTCCATACTTCAGAGTATGAACCAAAGAGTCATATTGTGGAGGTAGACCAGTTAAAATCTTAACTGCATGAACCTCATCAGAAACATGAATAATCAAACTTGCAATGTCAACAACAAGCTTTAGAAAGGAGTCTAGATTTTTTTCAATACTCCTATTCTCCACCATTTTATAACTCACAAAGCTTTGCTTTAAATAGATTCAGCTGGGGAGAGACTTGGCTTGATAATCACCCTCTAGTGTTTTCCATACTCCTAAAGTCGTTGTTTTTTCATGACTTTTCTTAGAACCATATTGGTTGAGCTTGAACATATCAAGTTCCTTGCAGCAATGTCTTTCTCCTTATACAAATGATCTTTCTTGGCTTCAACTTCAGACTTAGAACTTGAGTCTTCTTCTTCCTTTGTATTATGTATCACTTCTTCATTGAGAACGTTACCAAGATCTTGAAGTTCAAGCTGCATTATCATCTTAAACTTCCACATTCCAAAATCACCAGAACCGTCAAACTTCCTCCATCTCGAACCTCACATGAACTGACTCCATCGAGATCAATCAACAATCATAGAATCACACACATCACATAACCAGAACACCAACAAATAAGATCCAGAATCTCAAAGCCGCAACCTAGCTATGATACCACTTGTTAAGAACCAAGATTTGAATCCGATCAACCTAAGTTGTTCTAGTTTAATTTATTTTGATGTATGTTAGCTAGAACTAAACGTAATCAAGCAATCAATAACACACAAAAATTGTTAACCTAGAATTAGTTTCCTATTGTCTAGGGAGAGAACAATACTCTCATGCCAATCCAGAATATCAATCGGTGTGATTAACAAGTGTTTCGTCTTCCTTATGCAGCTATTACAAGAAGCTTCACAAGATAGTTACCGAGAAGAGTATCACATCGACTACGAAGAGGATCACAATCTCTCAATCCTTGATCCTTCGGATGATGACGAAGACACGCAGCTTGAACCAAGAGAAAACACTGACGTTTCACGAGGTATGACTACAACCTAATCTTTCGACTCTTAACTCTCTTTCTCCCTCTGATGTGTAAACTCTCTCTACTATGTTTCTTGTGATGTAGATGATGATGACGTTATAGCCCTTAACACCTTTTGTAACAACTTTTGGATTATAACAAACCGGAAACCTTTACCCGCGAACTCAGGTCTAAGTGATATTTAATCTGTTTTGACAGTAGGTCCAGCATTGGCCCATTAAACACTTAAGTCACCAGACTTGAAAATGACAACACTTCACAATTTTGTTGAAGGGTTTTTGCGTGGAATTATATAATCTTTTTGAAAGGGTGGGTGTTTTTGTTGATGGTGATTGAACGAAAAAGTGGAGCTTGTGAATTGTTAATAGCAAGAAATAGGGGCACATGAAGAAAGAGAGATAGAGAGTATGGTGACTGGAAGATGTTGACTTATGGTTATATTCATATGTTCTTTTTTTTTTTTTTTATGTTTAAGGAACCCACATCACCTACGTCCAAAGACTCCAAACTAATTATGGGTTACTAGTCGTTAAGTAAGAAAACTTATATTATTCTATTACTAAACTAAACAATATACTACTCCTTCCGTTTCATATTACTTGTCGGTGTAGGAAAAAAATTTCGTTTCAAAATAAGTGTCGTTTTAGAGTTTCAATGCAAAATTCATTAAATACAATTTTATATTTTATTTTTCTATTGGTTGAAATATGGTTAGGTGTATAGGTAATTGTGTTTTTATTTTAAAAATATATAAAATCATATATTTTTTTTATATGTGTGCATAAACCTAGAACGACAAGTAATATGAAACAGAAGGAATATTAGGTTTAGGGATGCCGGAACGAGGAGATTACAAATTAATAGTATACTTTATGAAGTCATGTACTAGTATTTTTAAAATTGATTCTCAATTTGGTAAGACTACTCACTAAAATTTTGTGACAATGGGTTTCTCAATTTTTTTTATTTGATTAATCTAAAAGTATTTTGAATCTATAAAAAATCTAGACTAATTTTTTTAGTGGAAATGCTATTCGTAGATTGATTTTTTTTTTGAATATCCAAATTAAACTCAAAACATAGCTCTATATTCGTGTGTGGTCAGTGTTGTTGGGTTAATTTGAAGCTAAATTGCTTAATTTCTAAAAAAAACTATTGGAATATTATTATTTTTGGGTGAAAGATTCTCATAAGTATATTAGTCTGTTTTCCTATCAGATTTATAAGTTAAAAAGAATTCAAAAATCAAAGAATGGTGTATGAAGGGTGGCTAAGCCAGTGACCGAGTCACAACATGTATCATAATCAAGCCCGATACATCAAAAGTAACGATAACTTGCTGCACCTTCCAAATGCATTCTCTTAACACATGAAAATTTAATGTCGCACATTAGAATCATATTATCACTTTTCATTTTCCATATTACTCGCACCCATAATATATTAGAATTTATGACATTGTTATCGGTAGAAACTCAATGAAATTTCTCTAACAAAAAAAGTTAATATTTCAAAAATTTTGATCATTGAATAACTTTATATGAAAATGAGGATCTCAAAAATTTGTTTGAATTTTCTCATTTGAAAGACTATTTTATTTTATTTTCATTTGCTTTCTGACCTTTTTTCAATTCTGAAAAACCAATTATCATCAATATAGATAACTTTACAAAGTTGTTTATGCCATGTATACTTGGCTTTTTTAAGATAGTAACCAATATATAGTCATTTAGAATCACTAAGAGGTGTTAGTGGGAATTATATTTATATAGAATTTGTTAATTTTTTTAAATTGATAGATTTCTTAAATTTGATAAAAAAAAATTGTATATTGTCAAAATATATAAAAATAAATTGCTACAATGATTTTAAGATTTGAAGGGATATATGTATTATTCTCAAAATCTTATTTAATAATTTAATTTTGAAAAATACAACTTCAAATAACATTAACTTTAATATATTTATAGAGTCATTAAAATCTAAAAAAAATTGAAAAACAATTTTTGTATATGGAAATGTAAAATCATCAAACCATTGACATTAGATTTTAATAAGAATATGAAAATCTACAAATTACTAACTCTAAATTCTAAAAATTATAATCCTTATAAATCTAACTACCACTTACACCTCCTAAATATATTGTTTTTTTGTACAATATCTAAGAAACAAAACATTAAAATAGAAGAGAAATGCTAGAAAAAAGCATTCAAAAGTTGTTTCTAAAACTTTGTATATGAATTACATTTTATATCCTTCCATAAATGAACTATATTATCTATGCAGTAGTCAATAAAATCTTTCATTTTTGTTTTATATTTAACTAATAAATTGTATACTTTTTAGTAGTCAAAAACATTAAATAATTGTAAATTTTGATTTCTTACCATGTCTGAACTTTTGGACAGTAACAAAATACAAAGGGAGAAGAACCCAAATTACACTCCCCAGGTGACGCGGACGGGTGCACATTAGCAAGCCAAGCCCCCAACCAATCAAAACCATTTCTCCGGCGTCTCTTCGTCTTCACCCATCATGGCTACGTGGAACGCCTCCTCCTCCTCCTCCTCCTCCTCCCCGGCTGCTGCATCATCTCCTTCCTCCTCGAGGCGAAGAACCAAGGCTCCACGGAGACGACCCTCCACCTCCGAATCCCCACCGAGAAAGATGAGATCAATCGCCGAGATAATGGCGAAAACTGCGCCCGTCGTTGATCAGGAACAAGACGACAGCTATGGTGACGTCACCTGCGAGAAATGCGGGTCGGGAGAGAGAGACGAGGAGATTCTTCTCTGCGACAAATGCGATAAAGGGTTTCATATGCAATGCCTTAGACCCATCATGGTTCGTGTCCCTGTCGGACGATGGGTTTGTGTCGATTGTTCCGGCCAACGACCTGTAAAATGTATCTTTTTCTTTCTTTTGGGGTTAAAGTTCGTAACTTTCGTGTGTTTAACTGTTCTTTGGGGTGATGATGTGTTTAGGTTTATCTCAGCGGAAGATTATGCATTTCTTCCGGATTGAGAAGACAATGGTTGGAACGGACAAACCCGAGTTGAGTCAAGGTTCGGTTTTGATCATCGTTATACTCTTTAAGCATTGATGAGAACTAGCTGCTTCATTGATTAACAGAATATTAAGTGTTTTTAATGGCTTTATTTCATTTATTGTTTTTTTTTTTTTTGAAGAAGAGACTATAAAGCACAAGAGACGATCTCGCCCATTGACTATGAAGAAGAGAAGGAGAAGACTGTTACCTTTTGTTCCATCAAAAGATCCTCTTCAGAGAGCTGCACAACTGAGAACACTTGCTTCTGCTTTAACAATCTTGAAAATGAAATACAGCAACGACTTGACTTATGTTCCCGGGATGGCTCCTCGTTCTGCTAATCAATCCATGCTCGAGATAGGTGGAGTGCAGGTAAAAAAGAGGCAGCCCTTTTCAACAACTCACTTACTTTAAAAAGTTACTTCTCTTAGAGCATGTCCATTGGAAGTTCTTATGGAGGAGTTCTTAGCGTTAAGAACCAACTCTTAACTTTAACAAAGAAAAAGTTAAGAACCGGTTCTTAAATAAGAGATTTAAGTGAGTTGGGGGTGCTTTTGTTTGTGTCAGGTGCTTTCCAAAGAAGATTTCGAGACATTGGAACAGTGTCGAGCAATGCATAGACAAGGAGAATACCCTCCTCTTGTTGTAGTAGAAGATCAGTTTCAAGGGTAAAGATTCATTTGATCAAATCTTCCCTTAATGACATAGTGAAAGTTATAATAAACATTGTTTTTTTTTTTGTTTTTTAACAGTTTCACAGTTGAAGCAGATGGTCCAATTAAGGACTTCACATTGATAGCTGAATACACAGGAGATGTTGATTACTTAAAGAACCGTGAAAAAGACGATTGTGACAGCATCATGACTCTCCTTTTATCAGAAGATCCATCGAAATCTCTTGTCATCTGCCCTGACAAGTGTGGAAACATATCTCGCTTCATCAGTGGCATCAACAATCACAATAGGTAAACAATATCTTTTAGTTTTCTTGTTCTTTTGTTCTGACAGAACTTTATACAACCATCATCATTGCATCTTGCAGGTTTGGTAAGAAGAAGCAGAACTGTAAATGCGTGAGGTACAGCATCAATGGCGAAGTTCGAGTTCTTCTAGTGGCTACACGCGATATCTCGAAAGGGGAAAGGCTCTACTATGACTACAATGGTTATGAACATGAGTATCCTACTCATCACTTCCTATGATCTCTCACTTCATAAAATTTGACAGTCTCTGGAATCAATAGTTTTTTTTTTGTTGCCATTTACAGGCCAATTAAAAAGGTATAGATCTGAATTGTTTGGCCATTGGAGAGGTTATTTTATTTTATTTTTTTGATCAACGGTCATTGGAGAGGTTAATCATTCTTAATTCTGAAGTTACGCCCTCTTCGTTTTTTTTTGTTGCATGCATATACTCCATCTGGATTATTCAAATTTTGATTTTGTTCGTTTGAACATCATCAACATCTAAATGCATCATAAATCTATAATATTTAGATATTTGAGATTCAAAACAATATAAAGTTTGAAAACTATATTTGCATTTCAAAATCCGAAGACCAAAATATTTTTAATACAAATATAAAAATTAACAAAATTAGTTATTATAATTATTATATAATATTTTAATTAGAAAATTGTGTTTTTCCATTAAATCCAAAAATCGAGTTTTTCCATCAAAATAAAATAAACTTCATTTTTTCGTCAAAACTGAAAACGCGTTTATCAGCTAAAGTCATAAAATTGTGTGTTTCTAACCAAAACCGTAAAGTCACGTTTTTCCGCAAAACCCATAAAATTATAATTTTTCGTCAAAATAATAAAATGTGTTTTTCCGCAAAAACTGTAAAATTGTGTTTTTTCGTCAGAACGATAAAATCATATTTTCCACGCCAAAAACGGAGAATGGCATTTTCTGCCATAACCAAAAATCGTATTATCCCATTAAAACTGGAAAATCGTAATTTCCCGTCAAAACTGGAACATCGCTATTTCCCGTCAAAACAGAAAAATCTTATTTTCTGTCAAAATCATAAAATCGTTTTTTTCTGCTAGAACTGTAAAATTGCATTTTCCCATTAAATATCGTAAAATCGCATTTTCCGTCAAAATCGGAGAATCAAATTTTCTGCCAAAATAAAATTTGCATTTTCCCGCCAAAACTAGCAAATCATAATTCTCGTCAAAACCAAAACATCGCAATTTCCCATCAAAATCAGAAAATCGTATTTCTTGTCAAAACCGTAAAATTGTATTTTTCCATTAAAACTTTAAAATTATGTTTTCTTGCTAAAACCGATAAATTGCGTTTTCCCGCTGTAAAATTGTATTTTTGCCAAAACAGTAAATTATGTGTGTTTTATTCAAAATTACGAAATTAAGTTTCCTGTTAAACCCCACAAAATCGCATTTTCCACAGAATACAAAACTATTTTTAGATATATTAAATTAAATATTATAATCAGTATATTATTAAAAATAAAAACCATGCATGTTAACTATTAGTATTCAAATGTTATTATTAAATAAAAAATAAACTCACGTTTTGGACACAAGTTAAAGAAGATATTAGAAGACTATGAAGCAGTGTCGGGTCCTGCTGTCAATCTAAGGAAATCTTCAATAACTTTTGGCCATGAAGTTCGAGATTCTGTGAAGACAAGTATGAGAAATATCCTCAGCAACTATAATGAAGGTGGAATTGACAAATATTTAAAAATGCCAATTTACCAATCGAAAGAATGATATGTTTGTCTACATTATAGATAAAGTTAAAGCAGTAACACAAGGATGGAGTCGGAAATATCTTTCCCAATGAGGTAAAGAAGTTTTGTTAAAAGTTGTAGCATCGGCTAGGCCTATATTTTCTATGAATGTTTTCCGACTGCCTAAGGAAGTATGTGAGAATATCAATAGAATTCTTGCAAGATTTTGGTGGGGTTCAGAGGATAAAACAGGTATGCACTGGTAAGACTGGAAAAGAGTAAGCTTACCTAAAGGTGAAGGTGGTTTTGGGTTTAAAGATTTGATTTAATCAGGTACTCGTTCGAAAATAAGCCTGGAGAATATTACAGAATCCTGATTGTTTAATGACTCGAGTTTTGAAAGCAAGGTACTTCTTGGATGGGGATATTCTAATGGCAGTACAACGAAATAATACATCCTATGCCTGGAAATCTATCTTATATGGCAGAGATTTGATTGAACAAGGAATAAGATTTATTATTGGTGATGCCAGACTCATGAACACATGGATAGATCCATGGCTACCAGAACATACAACAAGAGCACCACGTCCAAGAATTGAGGGTGCTATTCTGGGTAAAGTCAATCAGCTATTCAGAAATGATGGGCAAGGATGGGATGAACAAAAGGTCTATGATGCTGTGGTACAAGAGGATATCCAAAAAGTCTTGGCTATTAAGATCTCTTCAACTGCAAATGGAATATATTCAGTTAAGTCAAGATACTGGTTAAGTACACATCAACCAGCAGTTGAGAATAGAAAACCAACTTATGGAAACGGTCCCTAAAAAGCGAATTTGGAAAACTAAGATGCCTTCAAAACTACATCATTTTTTTTTTGTGGAAGGCACTCTCAAGGAGTTTGGCAACAAGGAGTAATCCAAGATGAATATGCGTTACTAATTCTGGCAAATGCCGGAGATGTTGTCAAGGTGAGGAAACGGAAAAACATATATTGTTTGAATTTATCTACGCACAACATGTTTAGAGAGCTTCAAGGATCATAAATTTCACAATAACTAATCCATGAAGAACATATAAAAGCTTATATTAAATGTTCTCTATATTCTCGATTGAGGCATATTGCTAATCTTCTCTACTGAATTCTCTAGAGACTATGGAAGAGTAGAAATACTCTTATATTACAACAGAAACAGGAAATTGGAGGATTATCTTACAACAAGCTAGGAAAGATGCTAATGAATGGTTAGAACATAGCAGAGATCCTTTTTCCTACTATGGGATCTGGAAGAGAAAGATTGGGACTTAGACAACAGGAAAAAACATGGAAGCCCCCTCCTATTGGATGGATAAAATGTAATGTAGATGATCTTTCGTTAACTATGCGGTTCCAAGTAAAGCAGGGTGGATTATATGTGATGCAAGTGGATTCTATCAAGGTGCATGTCAAGGAGTTGGAAGCAAGGTTACTAACCCATTGGAATGTGAATTCCAGGCACTCATTATAGCTATGCAACACTGTTGGGGGAGAAGATACATAAAGGTGAAATTTGAAGAACACTATGAAAAATCAATGGAGTTGCTCAATAGACGTGGCTTACATTTTAACGTCTATGAAACTTGTGGTTGTAACTTATGATTGTAACGAAATGAAATTTATCAAATGAGTTGGTGATGCTGCTCTAATGGTCTCGTCGAGTAAAGCTTGTTTCTTGCTTCTGTTACATTAATGATCCAATGGTCTACATCGAGTAAAACGTGTTTCTTCTTCGCTGTGCTCCAATGGTCTACATCGAATCCATCAACAGCCCACCCATCACAAGGTCCACAATGAGTGTCGTTGGACGAATGGGCAAAAACCCACCTCATGAAGCAGTTTGCTCCACATAAGGAGGATAAAAATTCTGGTTCCGAGCTATAATGTGGAAAAAGAAACCTCCTTCTATCCACCAAATATATTTGTCATGTCTCAAAATAATGTACTTTTGTTTTGTCATCCATTGTCTGCCATAGTATGCTTTCACATAGGTAACAATAAAGTTAGCTTTTATATTAGTTATGAACATTTAAAATGTAGCTTTGCATCAATCGATTTAGTGAAGTGTTTTGTAAAATGTTAAGATTTATACAATTTTCAAAAAAATTTCGCAATGTTGCAGGCTTCACAGAAACTTACTATATGGAAAGAGAAACAACAACACAACTCAAGACAACAAGGAGTAATCGCTCAACGCAGAGGAAACGTAGCAAAATATAACTGGAGCAGCGACGGGCCAGAAGGAGGCCTCGCTAGAAATGAGAGTAGTCGATTGTCAGACAGTCTAGCGCCACAGAAAGAGCAGTCGACAGAGTTGAAACTGAAGTGAAAATGCAGTCATTTTTTTCCAACAGTAAGGCCATGTGAGTTTGTACATCTGGAAGATGCATCCAAATAGCCTGCCTTATCCAGATGCTCCATATGGGTGTTGTTCGTATGTGTATTTCGTTTATGCATCCGGACAAACCACCTCAATGCAACTATGTTCGTCTATTTTTTGAACTCGAATCTACATCCAGATGCACTTGTTACCAATATGACTAAAAACATGTTTTTATGGTTTTTGCAAAAAATATATTTTTGCAGTTTTGATGGAAAAGTCTGTTTTACAGTTTAGGCCGAAAAGTACATTTTTACAGGTTTTAGGCGAAAAGTTTGTTTTTACGGTTTTAGCGGATAAGTGCATTGGGATAAGTATGTTTTTCGATTTTAGCCAAAAGTGTGTGTTTACGGGTTTTAGTTAATAAGTGCATTTTTACGATTTTGCCAGAAAATGTGTTTTAATGGTTTTGAGCGGAAAGTGCGATTTTACGATTTTGGTAAAAAAGTTTATTTTACGTTTTGGCCAAAAATACATTTTTATGATTTTAGCATGAAAGTGCGTTTTATGGTTTTATAGAATAAGTACATTTTCTTGTTTTGGCCAAAAAGTATGTTTTAGAGGTTTTAACTGAAAAGTGTGTTTTTATGGTTTTAGTGGATACACGCGTTTTTGAGGTTTTAGAAAGAAAGTGTGTTTTATGGTTTTGGCGGAAAAGTGTGTTTTTACGGTTTTGGTAGGAAAGTACATTTTTACGGTTTTGCAGAAATGTTCATTTTTATGGTTTTGACCGTAAGTGTGTGTTTACGGGTTTTAGACAAAATTTGTGTTTATGGGTTTAGCCAGAAAGTGTGTTTTACGATTTATGCCAAAAAAGTGTATTTTGCGGTTTTGGCGGAAATTTTTGTTTTACGATTTTGATAAAAAAATGTATTTTTGCGGTTTTGGCAGGAAAATGTATTTCTACAGTTTTTACGGAAATTTTGTTTTTGCAGTTTTGGCAGAAAGTTATGTTTTTTGCTAAAAAATGTGTTATGAGTTTTAATCGTTCTGTCATTTATCATTTTAAACTGAGATGCAACATGGAAACTTATCCTCATTTGGATGAGAATTTGAGGTAAGTTTTCAAAAATATAGTTGGATGATCTATATGGATGTCATATTGTAATACAATAAACGAACATTACAAAACCTGAGCAAAAGAGCAGAATCTAAAAGCTTCGCTCTTCCTCTTGCTTCTACAACATTAGGTTAGACTTTGTGGCCATTCATCTCTTAATGTGTGGCCCTATGAACAACCAAAAAAATCAAATTATGTGCCTAATGCATGGACACATACCCCACTTACATGTATTTGGGTGAACCACTTAGAAAGAACTCTAAAAGGCTTATGTACAAATTAATTCTATGATTAAAACCTACTTTCTGTGGCGGCCTGAACGGAAGCGAAGGAAGCTTGAGCTTCCGACCTTCGTTTTTAAACACATTTTTCGGCCAATTATTTACAAAGATTCTTAACTAGTCTAGTGGCACATGTAGTTACTTTGGAATGGAAGGTGACGAGGTTGATAGACTTCAAAACCATTTTCTTCATACATATATATTTTAATTGGGAAAATCGCATAAAAACTTTCAAAGTGACAACCATTAACCATTAGCACTTTAAAACTTAAATTTATTTAACTAGTATATTAAACCTTCAACTTGGTTTATATATCATAAAAACCTTCAATTTGGCTTACTTATTCATCAAGTCAAAGATGTGACATGATACCTGTAATAGTAGGTGATGTGTATGTATTTTTATTTTTATTTAATTAAGGAATGCAATTAACGATAAATAACGATAAAAATATATAAAAAAATTAGAAAATTACAGAAAAATCAAAATTTGAATTTAATAAAAATAAAATATTTTCCTAAAATTTGAAAGTTTTTTCTAAATGCAATTTTTGCAAAAGAAAAGATTTTTTTTTACATACAGAATAATTCAAATATCTTACTTTAAAAATTCAAAATATTTTCTTATAAATTTACAAGTGTTTTTATTTTTATTTTAAATGCAATATGTGAAAATATGATTTTTATTTTTAAAAAGTTATATAAAGCTCTAAATTGTTATTTAGAAAAATTAATAGTTAGGATTACCACAATTAAGAGTAACCTTTTTCGTCGTATCATCATTAATAATAACATTTTGTAAGTTTTAAAATGTTTAATTTGATATGTTGATATCTTCGTACGGTGATAATTTATGGATAACAAAGTTTTTTGACAATATTGTCATTATCACTATAACTAAAAATATTACTCTTAATGATGATATGACGAAGAGTGTTCATGTTGATGGTTATAATGTTTAAAATTATTTAATTTTCTGTGAGAATATTTTATAATTTTATATGATTTTTTAAAATTCTTTTTTCGTAAAACTTGCATTTTAAAAATATTTAAAATTTTAAGAAAATATTTTTATTTTTATTAAATTCAAATTTTGGAATTTTTTCTCTAATTTTCTAATTTTATTTATGTTTCTTATTGTGATTTACTGTTAATAGCATTTTTAATTACATAAAAAAAAAACAACACGTTACCTACTATTATAGGTTACCATGTTATAATTTTGATGAAAAATTAAACCAAATTGAAGGTTTTTTATGATACAAAAGTCAAGTTGAAAGTTTAATATGCTAGTTAAATAAGTTTAATGTTTAAAGTGCTTAAATACCACTTTGAAGGTTTTTTTATGTGATTTTTCCCATTTTAATATATATCAATTAAGAATAATGGATTAATTAATATTTTTACTCATGAATGGCCTTATTTTTCTTACTTGCTTTCTGTCTATATATTTTTAAGACCGGCACTGCCTACTCTTCTTTCAAAACTTAACTGTTTTTACCTTCTCCCTTTATCAGTTTCTGCAACCTACATCATCCTCCTACTTCAAAGCTAACTCTCAAAACAGTGAAATGATGATGTCTACTTCGTTGAAAACTTTTGGGAACTTTTCGTTTTCTTATAACAAACTTAGCTTTAACTTTAACTTCAAGCAAAAAGCATGAGACGCTTCCCTGCTTGCAACCAGAGATTCTCCTCCATACCCATTTATGATTTTACCCCAACACGCTTCCTAAAAGTTTGATAGCTACATTCAATGACAAGCAAAAAAAAAAAAGCTGTTTCCTCCAAAAGTTTGAAACTTGTTTGATTTACCCCTAAAGATCTACAAGTTCAATTGATATTAACTGGTACCGATGCAAAAGTTTAGATTTTTGTTTTATAAACTCTCTCAACTAAAAGTACAATGAGAATGTTTTCTTCTAATGAAGCTTTCCCTTAACCCTTAACAAGATTCAACCAGACAACGCCCACTCATCGGCTTGAATAAAGTTAGCCACTGAGTACACATGAACATGCTCGTCTGGAATCTCACTGCTCCATGAAACCCTTTTTGACCTATCAGATCCCGGACCAGTGTTCTTAGATTCACCATAATACAGCGTCTTGAGCGCGAAATCCCCGCTCCACGGTAACCACCCATCAGGAATAATCAAAGCCTCTAAATTACAGCCTATGAACACAGTCCTTGAGAACTCTTTCCATGGCCTACCCAAGTAGCTCTTATGCACCTTAGGCTTAGCTCTATACAACTTCATGTACTCCTCTGTTCCGTTTATCAAACAGTTCAAAAACACGAACCCTGTTGACTGTGACGGGTCCACTCTCCCTTGGGCAGTAACGGCGTTCTTCTCGCCCTTTTCGGGTTTAAGTTGACGCGGCGCAATTAGAATCTCGCAATCTTGAAACACAGAAGCTGAGTTACCAAATATGAAGTCAACGTTTCCTTGGATACGACATTTTTTGTAGAACTGACGAAGTCCATGTGCGTAGAGAGTGTCTTGGTTCCCAAGAAACTCACAGTTCTCCAGCAGAGAAAAATCACTGTCCGATCTAAAGGCTACTGCTTGGTGAGCGTCTGGTCCCGCCGTGTTCTGGAACGTTAGATCACGTGCCATGAACCCATCTCCTACCACTCCTATCAAACCAAACATCAAACTCAATAAAACCAAACATGTAACCAACGATTGCTTTTAACATGGCTAACGTTTACTTACCGACAGTGGCAGTGTTGTACGTGGTGATCCCAGGCATCCCGGCGTTCAAAGATCCTGTAATGACCGTTTTGCCCATACCGTCTCCGAGGAAGACAACGTTTCTTTTCTCAAACGGAATCCTAACGGTCTCTTCGTACACTCCTTCGCTGATCTTTATAACGAACTTACGCGCTCCGTTATCTTCCGGCGCCGCGTTAACGGCGTCCTGAACCGTCCTGTAACTGCATTTCCCGTCTTTACACACCGTCACGTCTTCTTTTAAACCGGAAGGGAAACCCAAATTAGGCTCCGAGCCCAAACCCGGCCCAGTCTTTTCCCAAAAACCGTCCCGTTCCGTTCGTGGAGGAGTCCACGACGCGACGTTGTCTCCGAAGTTATCATACGACACCATCATGCTAAGAGCGTTGCTGGTGACGTGGATAAGCCCGTCGAGAAACGACATCGTTTCCCCGACTTGTTTAGTGTCGTTGACGTACTTGAGCGCTGACCAAGTATCGTATTGGTACACGAGAGCAGCGCTAAGCCAAGCACGCGCGTCTTTGATTTCGCCACGTGTAAGAGCCTGATCCGTCGATTGAGTGCGGTGCTCGGAGTAAGAGAGTAGCTGGAGACACGTGTTCGCGGCGTTGGTGCGGTCGAGATTCCCTGCGGATGAGTCTAGGATAGACTTCACTTTGGATTGGGCGGTTTTGAGGGTTTGGAAAGAGACGGAGATCGCTGAGTGGATGATCTGTGATGGGCTTGGATCCGGAGGGACCCGACCCGGTTCGGATAGGGAAGTGAGGCATTGGTCTGGGTAACGAGTGGCTTTGCAGGCGAGACGGATCTGAGCGGCGGGAGGTGTGTCGGAGGAAGATTGAGAGGCGAAGAGGGATAGAGAGAAGAGAAGGATGAGAATTGAGGACATGGCGGTGATTACGAAACAGAAGCAGCGGATTTGGAATTTTCTCCGGTGAGATTTAACAGAGGAGAAGAGAGGATGATGAAGTGGTTTCGACGAAGCCATTGGATAACGATGTGTATATATATATGTATATGTGTGTGTGTTTATGGAAACTAATTAATAAAAAACGAAAATTAAAATGAAAATGAAAATGGATTACAGTCACGGACCATTAGAATCACGGGCGGCGGATAGTGGAACACTATTGCGATCATGCGCGCAGAGACGGAGATGAGAGAGAGAGAGAGGGTTTGGAATTTTCTGGGTAACTTTTTATTAATTAGGAAATAAAGGAGATGATGATATTTTCTGGTTTGACTCCGGTTTAATCGGATTAATGTTTAGGGTTGGTAATTGTTTTTTTTTTGTCGGCCATTGCATTACAGCCCAAATTTTGCAAAGGTCTTACAAATAGTTTTGTTTTCTGGAGCCCATATCTCTGCATTTTACAGTAAATCAAACCCATTAACCCAGCCTTAATTTGGTAATTGTTGTTTTCTGCATGGGTTTTCTAATTTTCTCTAAACGTAAAACTAAATTTGGAACATAAAATGAATAATGTCATCATTTTAGTAACAAGCTGTAATCTGGAATAATTTAATTTTAGAATAAGTGTTGATTGGGTTAGGGATTATAATCTAGATCGGCTTTAGCTAATCACCAGTCTTAGTATTATACTAGGTAAAGATCTCGCAAGGTGTCAATAAAAATAAGGGAAAATTGAAAAAAAAATACTCTCAACTTAAATTTGTCTCAATATAACTTTTAACAAATTATTTATGGAAATAGAATTTAATCTCATGTTAATATCATAATACCCTTAAAATTAACCAACTAATATGAATTAATAATAATAAGAGTTGATTTTTTTTTAAAAAGGTAAAACAAAAGGAAAAATAGATAAAAAAATAAATACACGGTAAAATAAAATAAAAAGGTAAATACATGGAGAAAATGTGGAAAAGAATATACTATGAAAGTTTTTTATGATAGATTTAGTGAAGATTTAGAAAAAACATCAACCAAAATATAAATAAAATCATATTTTCGTGATTTGTTTATAATATGTATCCTACGTTGTGTAAAACACTGCAAAGTAGGTGGAAAAATTATTCTTCTATAGATGTAATATAAGGTAAAAGACAGAACAAGTTATGATATATAAACATGAAAAAGTAAATTGTATAGTTGTGGCTATAAATTGTAATCAAGCTTAAGGTAGACTAACGATATTTTGCTATAATATAACCTAACGAATTCTATCTTAGATAGAATGTACAAAAAAAAATTATTTGCGTTATATACCCAAAATAGATCTATGTATAAAATTTAGTATATGATTCCTAAACTAAGTAAATTACCAGAATGAGTATTTTAACCTCAGCTAGAACATAAAATAAAATATGATTCTACTAATTTTTCTAAAGAATTTTAAACATATAAATAGTCATATACTTATGTTTCCAATAGTTTTCATATTTTCGTATATTTAAAATTTAATTTATTATTTTTCCATTACAAAAGGATAAAACTCGTCCAAAATAATCAAAAATATCAAAAGTCCTAAACGAAAAAACAAAAGTTGAGAGTGTCATTTTTCCAATTTTCCCCATAAATAAATAATAACCATAATTATGATTTAATATTTGTTATGTTGCGTCAATTTTATCTGTATAAAATAAAAAAATTGTGAGAAAGATAAGCTGAATTATACTATTGAGTTAATGGATTGTAAAAATGTAAACTTTATTCATCACTATTTTACATTGGATTTTTAATATTGAAATAATAGAACAAACATTTTCTAAATCTCCACTGAAATATTTTTAAAAAGGTTAAATAAAAAATAACTCTTATGGCGCAATATAAAAATTGTGGCCAATAGTATTAGGAACAATGTTTTCACCGTAAAACATATGTTATTTTTACTCTTTTGCCAAACATCAACAAAATCAATTGGAAAAGGGGATTAGAGTTCGTTCCTACAAAACAATCAGGTCACTTAAATCTTGTTTTTAGTAGATTTCACCGAATAAAATTTATATTTCTTTACTTGTTAGTGGATAAAGCATCTAAATGTGGCATCTGGATGCAGTTTCTAGATGTAAAGATGAACATGGCCAAAATGCATTTTAATATACTATGTCTAACTTGTAAAAATTATAAAATAGGTCTATAATAAAATATTTATAAATAATACAAAATTAGAAAAATATTATAAATGTTTCAAAAATATTTTTAAAATACCATAACTAATATAAAACCAACAAAAACGTTTATACATAGAAAAAGTTTTCAAAAAATATAAACAAAAGAAAATTCTAATCTAACAAACCTTATGACTACTAACAATAAATATAACTCTTTAAACTAATAAAATCAAATACAAACAACAAAATTATTTAATCTGACTTCATAATCTTTAAAAATAACTTCCAAATCATTTAAACCAACAAACTAACAAAGTTTTAAGCTAACAATCTCTATTAAAAAAAGTTACATGATTTAGAATGATATATATAAGGAAAGAGAGATTCTGATTTGGGAGAGAATTGTGAGAAAGAGGTTATTTGTGTTTTTAGAAAGAGAGAGAAAATAATGAGGAAGAAGAAGTCTTTGGAAAATGATTCATGATGATTGTCATTTTTTTTGTTTTTGTCGGGAAACAGGGGAATCTGTCAGTAATTACCGATGGATTCCTGACATATTGTGGTTTAGGGGAAAGAAAAATGAAAAGAATATTGAGAATATCAAAGTTACACAGGTTTAAGATCCTGAAATCCTGTGACATAATCTTTGATATCGAACCTGTTGAAGAAACATCTTCATTCACCACATATACATCGTCTCAGCAAGTCAAATGTTCAACTCAACCACAAAAGTTCAAAACTTCCAAACGAGTGAGATCGTTATATAGAGAAGAAATACAAAGGGAGAGATCTCGACTCCCAAAATCTCAGCTGGCGAATCTCGACGGTGATGCTACAACGACCGGCTTTCAAGTCAGAGAACATGAAAGAGAAGTTTGTCATTCTAATTTCTGAAAGTTTGGTAACAATTGAGAGTAAGGAACTGATGATTTTCACGAAAAGAAACTCTTATATTTATAATTGTAGATTCACATAAGGGAATAAAAGAGGAAAGTATTGAATGAGAAATCGTGTAAAGAATGGTGAGGTTGGGTTAATGAGAGTGTTAATGATAATGATCAAATGCACTCGAGTTTTGTAAATTGTAATGGTGCCGGATTTTGATAGCTGGTTAGAAGAACTTGTAGCGACACAGACGGCGACTTCCACTAGAGGTTCGGCAAAAGTGATAGTACTCCTTAACCTAGTCAAAGTTTCATAGTCAGTTGAATAAACATAAGCTTAACTTCGACGATGAATCTATATTGCAGTTCGTCAAACAGGTCTTGAAGAAGAAGACAATTTTTGTGAACTCAAATAATCTGTTTGAGAATCCCAACCCAAATAGATTGCATCAGAAATGATTTAAGCCCAACTCAGAAAAACAACAAAAAAAAGAGGAATTGAGTTTATTGACAGCCACATGTTAATCTCTCCCCACCATATTATTTGACATGGCAGCTTGAGGAGTAACAAAAAGTTTTCTTTATATATATATTATCGTTTTTTTTTTGTCAACCACTTTCATTTTCATTAAAATGAAAATGCATAAGGCTATACAATAGTAATGCGCATGGTCCTATTCTCATCACAATTTACAACATTTATTTAAATAAGTGTTGGAGCGGGATTTATCACATAAATTCAATTTAGAAAATGCTCAATTACAACAAACATGATTAATAATGAATATACGATCCATCAACAAAAGCCAACTATTATGTTCCAAAAAGGCTATTCTACAGTCCGAAATAGCGAGCTTCGAATATACATATAAATACCAAAAATTTAGTCATTTCACGGTCAATCAATTATATAACAAGCCAAGATCTCCGAAGCAAGTCACGGCCCATGCATACATTCTAAAACAAAAATAGAATTCGTAATCTTCCACTGCACAAAAAAGAATCATTTTGTATGCGCATGTTAACAACATACGGCTAAACTATATCCATATGCGAACATGTACGGATACACACCATTATTACTCCAAGCAAATAAAAATAACTGAAGTTAACTTCGTCTGTTTTATTTATTTATTTAATTTCTAAATAAATAGAAATATCAAGAGTCTCAAACAAGTGAAAAACTCATTAAAGAGCTTTCCATATCACAACACTTTCGGGCCAAACAAGAGACTTCTTCACTTTCTCCACAGCATCTGCCCATGCCTTGTAATCACTTTTTAGACTTATAGATCCTATTTCGAAAATCAAAACAGAAAGTAATACAAAATACATCAAAAGGTATGACAAATTATAATCTCTCTGGAATCATATTTTCCAGAATATTTATCGACATAGTTAAATACTTACGATTGCATCATATATATCTGGATTTGAAAGATTTCAATAAAAGTTCCTAATACTTCCATTGAGTTTTAAAACCAATGGAGTTTTATGGCCTGTTAAGTATTAACATATATAGTCTCGATTTTGGTTCTTAAATTGGATTTTCCCTATCCCTTCTAGCTAGCTCTAGCTTCTATCTTGATCACCAAACTGAATTTCTAATTTCGGATTGATTGATCGGTGGCTAAAATATAATGTACTCCTTCCATTTCATTTTAATTAACGTTTTGTACTTATATACACATATTAATAAAACATATAAATTTGTATATTTCCAAAATAAAAATACAATTACCTATACACCTAACCATATTCCGACCAATAAAAAATAAACGGGAGAATCTTCTTAATAAATTTTACATTGAAAACTATAAAACGACACTTATTTTGAAACGAAAATTTTCTTCTACAATAACAATTAAATTGAAACGGAAGGGGTACTATTTTATGGTTTCCTTTAATATGGTTTGATCATTATCAGTTATGACTTATGACCAAACATAGCCGGTGAAGTTCGATACTGAGAAAGTGGAATCACTCAATTACTAAGTGTTCATATTTAGATACATACAACACTGAGTTTTGCTTTGTTTGTTCCTCTCCATGGTGCAAGCAGAAAGAGGAAAAAAAGCGAGAGAAAGAGAAGTCGCTGTAAGAGACCGGACTCTGAGGAAACGATGGTGGGTCTTTGGGAATCGTAACACACGATCGTATTATCGCGATTAATATGAAAAAAAAATACAACACATTTGTTGAATTATTAGTAATATATATATATATATGGCTATATAATGCCTCTATATACGCAGTAACTTGGAAGAAAATAATGGAGGTCGTGTCAGATTTTATGATTCAATCTTCCTCGGAAAATGTTACATATTTATTTCACCCACTCACGTGTATATGTACTACATACATTTACATTAGATTCATCTAGTTAGGGTTTACAGTTACAGTTTATATATGGACGAAAAAGGAGAGCCGTTTGAGGTATATAATTATATATGACCATGGTGAACCATATCAAAGAGTTAATTAAGTAATACCTGACTACAAAATAATTTAGTTGCATTCAATTTTTTTTTTAATTAGGAGATCATGCCGTTTACCCCAACGTTCAAATAATCTCGACATTTTTAGCTTATAATCGTCACGATATATATATAATATATATGCAAAAAATAATATATATATATATATATATATATATATATATGAGAAATTCTTTTAAATAGCTTATTTTAGTTTGTTCTTCACAAAAATAGTTATTAAGGAAGAAAATGACCAAAATAGATTTTTTAGAAGGTAAAATTTTTATTTATATGCATTTATACTCTTAGGGTTAACTAATTTAGACTTTAGGTTTTAGAGTTAAGGGGTGGGTTTAGGGATAGAGTTTCAAATTTAAAAAAAAAAAAAATGAAAATTTCAAAAAAAAAATATTATTTTGGTCATTTTATTTTTTTAGGGCTATTTTGCGACAAAAACTTAAAAAAGACTATTTAAGAGAATTGACCTATATATTATCACTTATATATATATATTATTTACATTTTTTTTCTTTAATAAACCATAATATATACACGAACTTTTTCTTTGAACTTCATAATACACGAACTTGGCAAAACATAACTACACAATTTTTATATAATTGCGAATATTCAATATACGTACCTGTATATTTTATGCTATATGATATACTGCGTACCTAAGCAAATGATCAAAACTTGTGTGTATAAGTAGATTTACAAGTATATATAGTTGGCGGTTGGGTGGCTTTAATAAGAACAAGATACTAGGAACAATTGATAAATACCAAAGAAGGAAACCCTATCATGCATGATTGCAGCCTGCATGCGCAGTTTGCAATTTAGTATGATTATAATGCAGACCAAATCATAACATATGAGCAAAAAATACATATCCTCCTCATATAGATGCATATATATGTATATATACATTTCTTTTGAGATGAGACATGACATAAGAAACTTGTCATATATCAGGACCGTCTGATATATTATAAGATAACACAATTAGTTAATTAGAACACTAATCAAGAAACGATATATAGTGCTTCTCCCTCTTTTGAAATCTCATAAAACTTTCGTGTATTTTAGGAATTTGTGTTTGTTGTATTATTATACACATGAACGAGTTACGTAGATGTAAACTTTGAAACAAGTTGCAGTATTTTCGTCATGGAAAATGATATATCCACTGTCTTATATAATGAGTTAGAGCATGTCTATTGAAGGGTTTTTACAGAGGGGTTCTTAACGAAAGTTAACAACCAGTTTTTAACTTTAACAAAGAAAAAGTTAAGAATAAGTTCTTAAATCTTTTATTTAATAACCGGTTCTTAATTTTTTCTTTGTTAATTTTTTCTTTATTAAAATTAAAAATCGATTCTTAGCTTTTATTAAGAACCATTCCGTAAGAACCTCCAATGGACATGATGTTACCACGATGATACACGTCTTTCTTGTTAACAACAATCATGGATAATACCCAAATCTTGATGAAGATGTCCCCAAGCGAGTGATTTGATGTGATCCATTTAACCATTAACCACGTCACAAATTATAGATAACTTGTGGAGAAAAAGAAAATTGTATTGCTTAAAAATATTATACAAATAGCATTGCGAGTCTCACACACAATTTACATTCAGCATTGTACTCCATCTAGTGGGAGAGAGGTAATCACGACCGTTGATTGGAATATGAATATACGATCAACAAAATGTGCTATTTAATGAAGAGACAAGTGAATGCGAGAAAATTTATCAATATTTCCTAATTTGAGATGATTGGGGTTTGCGAAGAGAGAGAAGGAGATCATAAAAGATTGAAAACGGAGAAGTCAGAATAAGAGCACACAAGTGGTGACATCTTTTAAAAATCAAAGAGAAACTCATGTTCATATAAAGTAATTCACATCTTTAGTTATTACTTTGGTGAAAGCTACTTTCTCAATCTACCCTAATTTTAAGTCTGAATGTGAGATATTGAAACCCTAGCCAACTCTGTTATTCTGATTTCTGATTTTAATAAAATAGCGTAAATTTATAAAGGAATGAGAGGGTTTGCATGATTTACAACATTAGATGCAGCCTGTAGAAAGAATAATCTCGTTGGAGTTGCTCTTTTAAAAGTTTCTTGCATGTGTGCAATAGTGCAAACTATACTTATTTACAAATTAATACAACGATTATAAACATTTTATAGCATTTGAGGGAATTCTTGTTAGAACATTATTATTGGGGGTTCTTAAGGTGAGGTTCTTAGCGTAATATAAAAACCGTCTTGTAATTTTAACTAAAAAAAGTTAAGATGGTTCCTTAGTTAAAGTCAAGGGACGATTCTTATATTATGTTAAAAACTTCATCTTAAGAACCTCGCAATAATCATGGCCTTAGTCTATCATAAACAATTTATTTATTGTATTGGCAGTGACGTCCAATTTATTGGAATATATACAATACAATTCTTAAATTTACATATATTTTTATGGGCAATTCTCTTAGATAGCCCTTTTTAAATTTTTATCACAAAATAGCCCTCAAAAAATAAAATGACCAAAATAGACTTTTTTTTTTTTTGAAAATTTCAATTTTTTTTATTTTTTTTTTTGAAATTTGAAACCCTAACCCCAAACCCACCCCTTTACTCTAAACCCTAAAGTCCAAATTAGTTAACCCTAGGGGTATAAATGCATTTTTATGCATTTTTTAGCTTCAAAAAAAAACATTTTGGTCATCTTTTTTTTAAAAACCTATTTTTGTGACAAACAAACTAAAAATGGCTATCTAAGGGAATTTCTCTATTTTTCTCGGCACCAAAAATATATTTATTGCATCACCAACCTAACCCCTCATCATATGATGATCACCTTTTTTTTCTTCTTTTCCTTTAAACTATATGCACATTCACATACATACATACATGTATATATATTATATCTGCCTCAAAGGCATTAACATTTTCACAAATCAAACAGACATAAAAGTATGAATAATAATAATATGAACCCATCTCTCTTCCAAAATTACACTTGGAACAACATCATCAACAACAACAAGAGTGATAATGATCATCATCATAACGATCCAATCGGTATGGCCATGGACCAACACACAAACCTCCACATCTTCAACCCTTTCACTTCATCTTCTTCTCATTCTCATTCTCATTTCATTCCTCTCTCTTCTTCCCTCGCAACCACCACTCTTTTCTCTGGAGATCAAGAAGACGACGAAGAAGAAGATGAAGATGAGCCTGTTGAGGAACTAGGTGCTGTGAAAGAGATGATGTACAAGATCGCAGCCATGCAGCCTGTAGACATCGATCCAGCAACCGTCAAGAAACCCAAACGCCGAAACGTTAGAATCTCCGAAGACCCTCAGAGCGTGGCTGCGAGACACCGACGTGAGAGGATCAGTGAGAGGATCAGAATCCTCCAGAGACTTGTGCCAGGTGGCACCAAGATGGATACAGCTTCAATGCTCGACGAAGCAATACGCTACGTCAAGTTCTTGAAACGGCAGATCCGGCTTCTCAATAATCCTCCACCACCACCACCGCAAGATCAAGCTTCTCAGGCGGTGAAGACGTCATGGATTTTGCCGCCACCACCGCAAGATTTCGGCGGTGGAGGAGGAGAATTGCTTTAAATCAGGTTACATTTCCATTAATAGTAACTAAATTATGTTATAAAGTGTGAGTAATGGTGCAATTATGGAAAGTGTTTATATGTTAAAATGGATACGAAGTAAGAGTTTGTTAGGATGTTATATAATATATATATTGTTGTTGACCGAGAAAAGGTTGTGGAATAATCATAACGGTTAGGTTGAGTTGTGCACCACCATATATTTATATATTTATGTTATCATTTTCGTATAATAAAATAATAAAGTATTGATTTGTAGTTTGGTTGTATGCAAGTTCTGGCCGGGCATTTTTCGGGAATAAAAACCATGACGCCATGAAAACTCTATTTAAATAGTGTTATCATTACTGTGGATTTTGTCTTTGTATACACACAATGTATATATTTGTATTTTTGTATAATATGTTATAAGATCAAATATGAACAATGAGTGTACTTCATTGTTGCATCTAGCTCTCACACATATTCATTTCTTTTTTTTATATAAGGGGCACATATTCATCTTACATGCATATACACGGTACACCTCACATTGAACGTTACTCTCATTTGTTTGCGTTAAGCCGTTGAGAAATTACCTGCATATATTTGAAACCAATTTGTATGTGTATGCGTGTATTGCGTATATATGATATGGACCAATTTTAACAATTATTCAGTACAACAACCTTAATTTTATGACAAAGCTATTCTAGAAAAATTAATATGCAAAACTAATAACCTAATAGACTAAACCTAACTATACTTTTGTTTTTGTTTTGTAAAATCACTCTATGTAAACATAGTATCTGTTTACATAGGCTCAAATGATCCTTAATTTATCATAGTGAGAATGTATATATATGTTTAGTGTTGATATGAAGAAAATACGTCTACGAGTTTACTATTATCACATTCATCCCTTGAAAATTTGAAATGAAAGCTTGTTATATATATACTCCCTATCATTGTATCAGAAATAACTGAGTTTTAAGGTTTTTTCACGTAAACTAAAGAATTACAAATTTTTATTCAATCTTTCCCGTTTGTCTATAAACAACAATAACTACAGTTAATTCACCCTCCTCCAAAATACTGTGTAATACAAATAATCAAAACATCAAATCATATTAACTTTTTAGATAGAAACTTGAAAACATCACTTAAAATGAAACAATTTTTTTTTTTAAAAAAACACCATTTATATTGATACAAAGGAAGTAATATAACCTCGTGTAAACGGTTATGGGTGTCGATATACGTACGCATAACTAGATACACCACATATAAAAGGAGCAAATTGGCACATTTATATAGAGGATGGCGCAGAGAAAATGTACTTGCTCGTCTGTCTTTCGAATTTATGAATCGAAGTCCAATTGAAACAGTTGCAACCTCATTTACCTTCCCAAGAGTAAAAAGAAAACCTTTGACAACAAACAAACATTAAAAACTAGAGCATTGCTCCATACTTGTTGGTCAGAAGAAAAAACTCAAGAGAAAGAGAGAGAGCAAACATATGCTCTTTGTTTACCTCACTTTTATATTTCCGCTGACTTTTGTGTCTCCTCACATTCATAGGTTTTAATAAAGACACAACGAANAAGTCCAATTGAAACAGTTGCAACCTCATTTACCTTCCCAAGAGTAAAAAGAAAACCTTTGACAACAAACAAACATTAAAAACTAGAGCATTGCTCCATACTTGTTGGTCAGAAGAAAAAACTCAAGAGAAAGAGAGAGAGCAAACATATGCTCTTTGTTTACCTCACTTTTATATTTCCGCTGACTTTTGTGTCTCCTCACATTCATAGGTTTTAATAAAGACACAACGAAGTGTCAGTGAGATTCAAGGAAACCTATCCATCTTTAAAAAAAAAAAAAAAAATAGAAACCTATCCATCTTGCTACGAACTCATTAAAATTTCTTTATTTCTTTTTCTTTGGCCTTACATTTATACCCCCTTTTTTCTAAAGGAATTGGGTTTACGAGTTTTTTTTTTCTTTGGTTTGTTATATACATTTATAGTTACAGATTCATAACCTAGATATAAATAAAAGAGCTTGATGATTTTTCAGAAAATGTGTGTTTGAGCACATATATATATATATATATAAGTTTTTCTTGGGTTCACCCCCTAGGATGAACCTTTAGGTTCACCATCCAGTCAAAATTTGATATGTCATATGTATTTTTTTAAAGAAAAAATGTTAAAAAAATGGAAACATAATAGAAATTAAAAAAAAAAAAATTAACGTTGATAACACTGTGAGTAAAACCCTAAATCCTAAACCCTAGACTCTAAACCCTAAACACAAAAACCTAAACCCTCAAAAACCCTAAATCCTAAATACTAGACTCTAAACCCTAAACCCTTGGATAAATCCTAAAACCTTGGGTAAACTCTAAACCCTTGGATAAACCCTAAACCCTTGGGTAAATCCGAAACTCAAAAGTAAACCATATTACTACTATTTAGGGTTTACCCTAAGATTTAAGATTTACCCAAGGGTTTAGGATTTACCCAAGGGTTTAGGGTTTACCCAAGGGTTTAGGGTTTATCCAAGGGTTTAGGGTTTAGTGTTTAGGCTTTAGTGTTTACGGTTTAGGGTTTAGTGTTTAGGGTTTAGAATTTATTATTTATGGTTTAAGATTTTACCGACGGTGTTAACACATAATTGTTTTTTAATTATGTTGTTTTTATTTATTTTTATCTTTTTAATTAAAAAAAATATTATGATGTGTCGAATTTTGATTGGATGGTGAAGCTAGAAGTTCACCCTAGGGGGTGAACCCAAGAATAACTAAAGTGTTTTTCTTGGGTTCACCCCCTAGGGTGAACCTCTAAGTTCACCACCCAATCAAAATTCGACATGTCATATTATATTTTTTTTAAAGAAAAAATAAAAAATAGAAAAATAATGGAAATTACAAAAAAAATAATTAACGTTGCTAACACAGTTAGTAAAACCCTAAATCCTAAACACTAGACTCTAAACCCTAAACAAAAAAAAATTAAACCCTAAAAAACCTAAATCCTAAATACTAGACTTTAAACCCTAAACTCTTGGGTAAGCCCTAAATCTTTGGGTAAACATTAAACCCTTGGATAAACCCTAAACACTTGGGTAAACCCTAAATCCTTGGGTAAATCTTAAACCCTAAAGTAAACCCTATTACTATTATTTATGGTTTACCCTAAGATTTAAGATTTACCCAAGGGTTTAGAATTTACCCAAGGGTTTAGGGTTTATCCAAGGATTTAGGATTTACCCAAGGGTTTAGGGTATATTCAAAGATTTAGTGTTTAGTGTTTAGGGTTTAGAGTTTATTATTTATGATTTAAGATTTTACCGACAGTGTTAACAACATAATTTTTTTTTTAATTTATGTTTTTTTCAACCTTTTTAAATAAAAAATATATTATTATGTGGCAAATTTTAATTGGGTGGTTCACCCTAGGGGGTGAATCCAAGAATAACTCTTCTCTAAATTAATGGGGATAATTAGTTGTGGTTGTGGATTCTCTAGACAACCAAAATTTTATCTACAACCATATATGTTAATCAATCAAGCGTTCCTTTCTTTAAAGAAACTACAATCAAATTTTTTTTTTTTTTGAAACACACTTCATTTAATAGAAACTAGTTGGAGGTCATTAAGGCCTCACTTCATTTGATGCTGCAATCAAAAAAATTTTAAAAGCAAAAAAATGGATGTAGAAAACTTTATTTCCAGAGTAAAAAGATAGTGATTTACAAAGTTACAGCAAATTAATTCACAACAAATAAATATACAACTTTAATTCTATAGTGAAAGACATAAAGCTACAATTTGTTCCAATCATCCTCAATGTATTTATAATTTTTGTGGAGATAAATTCCTAGAGCCCAAATTTAAAGACCTTTAAAAATTAAAAACTTAGAGCCAAAGAAAATAAACCACAGCTATAATTTTACAACCAAAAAATGAAATTACAGCTCTTACCAATCAAACCCTAAATGAGCTCGAACTATGCATCAATAGTCACTATATAGCTAGTGGATATTCCTATTTTCACAATTACAGAAAGCTTTCAGTTATATACATCATCAACCAATTTTTTATTAACTGTAATTCTGTGAAAATAGGCACTAGAGTGGCTAAAAAGAT
>MU106354.1:89277-134864 GCA_012274485.2 Sinapis alba | reverse complement strand
GAAAGATCCCTTTTTATTTTACTTTTATACAGCTTTCCAAAAAATACATTACTTTGAAACAGTTGATTTGACTTAACCTTTAACTTTTGCAATTATCTCTTAGATTGTTATGAAATTTTCCAAAATGTGAAAGTTCCAGGAAGCAAGTTTGTAGTTTCCAGTAAGATTCTAACTTGAAGTCTTTTTAGGGAACCATATCCTACTTTTCAAAGGTCTTTTGTGAATTTTGTACAAATGCTTATAAATGAACGATAGCGAAGATTATTAGTCATGCCATAATCATTTTGTGACCTTATTTCAAACTTTAAACGACCACCACGTAACAACTACGTAAATACAAAGAAACATCCCTTTTAATTTTTGTTCTTGTTAGTATATAACTTTCCCATTATAGTTGATTTTATTTATCTTAAGACTACTCAACACCCTTTCCCATGTCTCTTAGCTCGTCTCTCATGGCTTCTTCTTCCTCATTGACCTCTCGTAACTATAGCTACAATGTCTTTGCGAGCTTCCACGGTCCTGACGTCCGTAAAACACTTCTCAGTCACATACGTGAACAGTTTACCCACAGCGGGATCACTATGTTTGATGATCAGGAGATTGTGAGAAGTGCAACCATCGCCCCTTCACTCACAGAAGCTATAAGAGAATCGAGGATCTCCCCAGGGGCGGACGGAGAGAAGGACCTACGGGGGCACGTGCCCCCATCTATTTTTTATATTTCCTTGACAATTAGCTTAATATTTGTAGAAGTGCCCCCTACTAAAAGATATGTATAGTGAAAAATATGTATGTGCCCCCAATTATATGTGATCCTAGATCCGCCCCTGGATCTCCCTTGTGCTTCTCACGAAGAACTATGCTTCCTCAAGCTGGTGTTTGAATGAACTGGTGGAGATTTTGGAGTGCAAGAAAGCTATGGGGCAGATAGTCATGACCATCTTCTATGGAGTGGATCCATCTGATGTACGGAAACAGAGTGGGGAATTTGGGATCTCTTTCAATGAAACTTGTGCAAGTAAGACGGACGAGGAAAGGCGAAAATGGAGCAAAGCTTTGAACGAAGTGGGTAACATTGCTGGAGAAGACTTCTTAAGATGGTTGGACTTTAGTTAATTTGCTTAAATTCTAAGGGCATGATTATAACGGGGTTCTTAGTGTAAGGTTCTTAACGTTAATATAAGAACCATCATTTCAACTAAAAAAAAGTTAAGAGACGGTTCTTATATTACGCTAAGAACCCCGTCATAAGAACCCTGCAATAATCATGGTCTAAGGAATGTATTTGTTATATGAAAACTATGTTAAATTAACTCTTTCTATTTTCTCAGGTCAAATGAAGCAAAAATGATCAAGAAAATTGCCAGAGATGTTTCAAATAAACTGAATGCTACACCGTCTAGGGATTTTGATGGCATGGTTGGACTGGAAGCTCATTTGAGAGAAATGGAGTCTTTGTTAGATTTTGATGATGATGATGGAGTTAAGGTGGTTGCAATCTCTGGTCCTGCAGGCATTGGTAAGACTACCATTGCTAGAGCAATACATGGCTTGTACTCTTATAGGTTCCAGATTACTTGTTTTGTTGATAATCTTAGGGGAAGCTTCCCCATTGGTCTTGATGAGTATGGTTTGAAGTTGCGTTTACAAGAAAAGTTTCTTTCAAATATTTTTAAACAAGATGGTATTAGGATATGCCATTTAGGTGTTATAGAAGAAAGGCTACATGACCAGAGAGTGCTCATCATTCTTGATGATGTGAACAATATAAAACAATTGGAGGCGTTGGCTGGAGATATTTCTTGGTTTGGTCCTGGAAGTAGAGTTGTAGTTACCACAGAAAACAAAGAGCTTCTCCATCAACATGGTATCAACAACAATACGTACCATGTGGAGTTTCCATCTAGAGGTGAAGCTCATGAGATCTTGTGTAGATATGCTTTTAGACAAAGCTATCCACATGATGGTTTTGAAGAGCTTGCATTAAAAGTAACTGACCTTTGTGGTAATCTTCCATTGGGTCTACGAGTGATGGGTTCATCTCTACGTGGGAAGAAAGAAGACGAATGGGAAGATGTACTGAACAGGCTAGAATCTGTTCTTGATCGAGATATTGAAGATGTGCTAAGAGTGGGGTATGAAAGTTTAGATGAGAATGAGCAAACTCTATTTCTCCACATTGCAGTCTTCTTCAACTATGAAAACGGTAATCTCGTGAAAACCATGTTCGATGACAGTGACTTGGATGTCAAACATGGGTTGAAGATCCTTGTAAGCAGATCTCTCATAGAGTTATATACCAAGAAGGAAACAATAACAATGCACAGATTACTACAACAAATGGGTATAAAAGCCATCCATAAACAAGAGCCTTGGAAACGCCGGATCTTGATAGATGCTCCAGAGATATGTGATGTTCTTGAACTCGCCAAAGTAAGTCATTTCTCTTGTGTGTTATATATATTCTTTGTCCATTGGAACTGTATTTGCTAACTATATGTTATCATTTGGAATGATAATGGTGTAGGGAACTAGATTTGTCTCCGGCATATCATTTGATATATCTGATATCGATGAAGTATCTATAAGCCCAATAGCTTTTAAAAGAATGCCAAAACTTCGATTCCTCAGAGTTTATAAAAGCAAAGAGGATGGGAATGATGTAGTGCATATACCTGAGGAGATGGAGTTTCCCCGTCGTCTAAGGTTATTAGATTGGAAGGCATACCCAAACAAGTGTCTTCCTCCTACCTTTCATCCTGAATATCTTGTGAAACTTGATATGCAAGATAGTCAGCTCGAGTACCTCTGGCAAGGAACCCAGGTTGGTGTTGCATTTTCATCCTGAAGATATATGTTCTTTTCAGTGTTTTAAAAATCGGTTTAGGCTAAGTAGTGATGTGGTTTTTGAGATATATCATAAGACCACGGTTCTAAACTAACTTTTTTGAGATAAATCGGTTTAGGTGGCGCCTAGACGCTCGATTAGGCGGCAACTCGGTCTCATCCGAAACGATTTTCTTAAAATCCGATTTATACTGATTTATACAATTTAAAAAGATTTATATTATTTTAAATCGGTTAAAATTGGTTTAAATCAATATAAATTAGTTTGAATATGTTAAATTAAGTAATAATATTAGTAAAAATCCATAATTTTGTTTAATATCTTTAGTTTTGTATATATAATTTTGATAATTGATCACATTGATTTTGTAATTAAACTCAAAAATTAAAATATCTCATATAAATGTAAAATATATATATAAAATAAGTCAATAATTTGTTAACGCCTAGACCTCGCCTAAGCCCCGAATAATCCGCCTAGTCACTAGTCCCCTATAAAACGCTTAGTTACCGCCTAGCGATTTCTTGAACATTGCATAAGACTAATAAGTTTGATTCGAGATTTCGGTATCAACGTCTTGGCCTTAAAAATAATCTTTCTCGATAAAGTCTTGTTGATTAGGATAAAATTTTGTTCCGTAGGAGCCGTACAGGCATGCCTAACGATTTCTTGAATATTGGTTTTATTCTCTGCTTGTTATCTGATGTTCTTCCTCTCTGCTTGTTGTGTGGTTTTACATTCAGCCGCTTCCAAATCTCAAGGATATAAATTTGCAGAGGTCTTTTCATTTGAAGGAGCTTCCAGATCTTTCAAATGCTACAAATCTTAAAGGATTGTATCTAAGTTACTGCCAGAGTTTGGTAGAGCTTCCATCCTCTTGTTCGCGTCTTGATAAACTAAAGGACTTGTGGATGGATCACTGCACAAACCTACAAGTCATTCCAGCTGACATGTACATGGCATCTCTTAAACGCGTCAGTATGAAAGGATGCTCAAGACTGAGACATATTCCATTTATGTCAACCAACATCAAGCAGATGGATATATCAGAGACAGCGGTTGAAGATGTGCCTGCATCAACTAGCGTTCGAGCACGTCCTATGGATTACTCTATGATCAGCTGTCACAAGGTCAAGGGAATAACACATCTCCCTCCATATGTAACTAAACTAGACCTAAGCAAATCCTCTGTTGAAAAGATTCCAGACTGCATCAAATCTCTTCATCTACTACTTGAGCTAAAGATTTCTGGATGCAGAAAGCTAACCTCATTGCCAGAGCTTCCTTCTCAGCTCATTCTCCTATCTGAAAACGATTGTGAATCACTGGAGGAAGTTGCTTCCCCTTTTCACAACCCGAATGCGAATATGTATTTCACCAACTGCTTCAAATTGCAACAACAAGCAATTATCCAACAATGGTTTTGTCTCGGGTCTGCTTTCTTACCAGGAAGACAAGTACCTTCAGAGTTCGATCACCGAGCCAGAGGAAGTTCCTTAACCATTCCTCACTCTTCTTTCACAAGATTTAAGGTTTGCCTCGTGCTCTCACCAAACCATCACATCAGAGAAGATACAACTTCACAACTACTATGTCGTCGCATAGTCAACGGGGACTTAGTAAACTCTGATGACAAGGAGTTCCACTTCAACCTATCCAGATGTCGAACAGAACATCTCTTTGTATTTCCTTCTGGCTTGTTTCAAGAAGACAAAGACGAAGAAGCCCTTCCTAAAGTTCACAGAGAGATACAGTTCGAGTTCAGCAGCAAATCCAACGACTTCGACATTGTTGAATGTGGTGCCAAGTTCTTGACCGACGAAAACAGCTATGAATCTGAATCAGACCAAGCAGCGACAATGATAGCCTCAGTGATGGATGGTATGAACATGGATCCAACGCCAATACTAGCCTCATTGATGAGATATGAGTCCATGATGGCTAAACATAGCAATCAAAGAGCTAAGATCCAACTCGTCGTAGTGAATGGGGGGCCTATTGGACAACGTAACACAACTAGCTGTTGCAATATATCCTCTCTAGTCGATATTTATTCACGAAAATACCTATGAAAAGTGATGATAACATTTACATTCCAACCATGAACGGTAAATTTCTGTTTTACATAAAATATATTTTTCATATGTTTTTCTTGTAGGAAACAAGAAGACAAAGAACCTCATCATCTATTGCGTGCTAAAATGACCAATTAAAACCGTAACAAAAACAGAGAAAGCATAGAGAGGGGTTTGACTTCAAAAGTTACTAATCAGATACACTGGAGATTAAGAAAATCATTAAAGAGAGATGTACAAAAACGAGCTCTGGCTCAATCAAAGTGAAAACTAATTCCAACGATCATGTTCATGCAAAAGTTAACAGATCTCTCAAGAGTTATCAGTGGCTGAAGCAATGATTCTAAGCCGAGGAGGCTCTTGACTCTGTTCTTTCCTTCTCCAGAAGGCCCGTCTCCACCAAACTTCAAAGCCTCTCTGGATATTAGGACAGTCTTCATTCGAGTTCAAGAACCGATCAAACCAAGCCAAGAAAAACTCTTGCTGCCAAGCAAGAGGAAGAGTGAGAATGGTATTGCTTAAACCATCTTCAACTAAATACCGATCAAGCCCTTTCGATGCTCTCTTCATCCACGCGAAATCATCATAGAAAGGTGTCAACCAGTTCCTCAGCAACAAACACCTCACTTCCTTTGGTGTCAGAATCTGTCCCTTTCCAATCCCAACAAAGATCCTTGCCGTCACTCTGCTAATCTCAAACCTGTGAACAACGGGAACCTTAACGTGCACGTCAGATAGCTCAGAGAGAGAAGCCCACATCACAAGAAAATCCTCTGCGATCTGTCTATCTATCAAAATATCCAAAATCCAATGCAGATTATCCGCTTGTCTTGCTATCTGATCTACATTCTCCAAATCAGACTGCGCTGCTTGTAGAAACTGACGCTTAAGCTTATGCAAACACCCATCACACGCCAAATACAATGACTCTTTCCTAAGATCATTACCAGAGGAGTTCTCTCTAAGCATTTTCGAAACAAGTGTCTTCATGTCACGCCTCGCCTTCTCGTCTTTACCCTCGAGAACTATATGCAAAAGATTCAAAAGCACCTCATCGTTACTGCCATTGTGACTAGCTTCTACAGAAACCCTTCTCAAAACTTCAGTTGCTCCTACGTTCTCAAGGTGTAGCTCAGACAACAAAGAAGCAATCCTGCACTCTTCATCTTCCGACCACGGTGCAGCTTCCAAATACTCCAAACACGACAAAACTCCAGCATCAAACCCAATAGCTGCTGAAACCTAACAGAAAACAAGATTTCAAGATTTCAATCATTCATTACAAAAGTTTCAAAAATCTTTCTAACAATACCTTCAAGATACCAAGAACTCTAGACACGTCCTGCCTCATCATCTTCTTCCTTAGATCCCTACAGTACATAAGCATCAACGTCTCTATATAAACCTCCACGTCATCACAATCAGAGATCTCAACGATGTAAGGAGAAGACGACGGCGCCATCTGCTGCTGCTGCTTGGACCAACGATCAGATAACTTCACAGCGAAGAATCTACTGTGAGCTACAAGAATCTGCCTGTGCACGCACATCGTGATGCTAATCCCGTCTTTAGAGGACAGAGTCAGCTTCACGTCGCTCGAAGCCGGGTCGTTGAACTGGCTCCCGGGGCTCCGAGTTATCAGAAGATTCGATATCCGCTGCATTGCGAGCGCTTGCTTGTCTTGAGCTGAGATGACGAGATGGTTATTACCGTTTCCGTTCGTCGTCGTCGTTCTCGAGGAAGACGGAGGCGCGAGGTTCTGGATCTGTACCGGAGATCCGGATTCGCTGGACATCATCTCGAATAGCGTTGGACTTGCTCGTGACTTGTCGAGCATCGCCGGAGGAGGAGGAGGAGGAGACATCGGGTTGAGGAGGCCAGCCGTTAAAGCGGAGTTGAACTTTGTGAAGCTTGAAGGGATTGAAGAGTCACGCGGCGAGCTGTAACCGTTCGCCGCCGTGGAAGTAGTCGTCGTCGCCGTTGTAGAGAAGTCCATGACGGTTAGGATCTAAAACCGGGTCGGGTCGGGTCAAAAATCTCAGGTTCAAACGAGAGAGAGACTGGCGATGGTATCACTGCAGAAGGAGCATAAAAGACTGAGCCCGGGTCGGGTTTTCGGGTTAAACCGGGTCGGGTTAAAATCTCAGATTCAAACGAGAGAGAGAGACTGACGACGATGCTATCACTGCAGGAGCATAAAAGACTGAACCCGGGTCGGGTTAAACCGGGTCGGGTTAAAAGCTCACTAGCTCAGGTTCAAACGAGGGAGAATGGCGTTGCTATCACTGCAGAAGGAGAATAAAGATGATAAACCGGGTCGGGTTTCCGGGTTAAACCGGGTATTAACGGACCCTGACCGGAGATTTTGGAGGTAGTTGCTCGAGTCTCGTGAATGCAATTGATGCCATGAGGTGTCGTCGACAGTGCCAGAAGTGATAAATGCGCATCGCTTAGATTTTAGTGCTGATTTTTTTTTATTTTACAATTATTATATTTATCGATGGGTTTATCGTTATCACTGTGGATATTATTGGCCTTTGGTATTAACAAAGATGCTCGTTTTTTCCTCGAATTTATCATTTATCCCGTTAAAATCTGAAATGTTTTATTATGTTGTTACTTTCTTAAAAGAAGAAAATGATGTAGTTTATTGATAAAAAACCCCAAAAAGTAAATTGTTTTGCTTGTCGAGAAGCGATTAAATTTTTCAACGACATTTTGTTTGTAGTGTGGGCCAAAGCCCAAAGGACTCATGAGCCACACGACACTGTGATGACGACTTTTATTTTGGAGGTTGTAAGGTACAATGTGTGGAGACCATCATTCACTACACTATCATCAATCTTTTTCTGTTTCATTCCATTTTTAGTACCTTTTTCTTAGATTTAATCATATTTTATGTTTACTAATCATTAGATATCATTTTGATTTAAAAAGTTTCTTGATCATTAACTATCACCAATGTATAAATCAAAGAAAGGGATGTAACATTAACATCTACAATATAGGGATAGTGAGATCAAATCAGTTTGCGATTCACTTAGAACACGATTATCTGGGTCTCTTAAGGGGGTTTCTTGCATTGTTTGCGGGTCCCACTAACATGTTGGGTTCGTGAACAGTGCAAGAGACGGTTCCTAAAATCTTTAAATAAGAACCGTCTCTTTCACTGTTCGCGGGTCCCACTGACATGTGTTGGACCGCGATTGGTTTAATTTTTTTTTGTTTTAAAAAAAAATATTGTAAATACGTTGTTCGGTTATAGTATACTCTGAAGTGTGATTCTGCTACATTTGATCATCTTGTAATCAATGGTTAAATAACTTAGCAGAAAATTTCATAACTTTAGAATATGGTTGTGAATGTATTTGTATGAATTGTTTCTTGAATTGAGGCTAACGAAGATTTGATTGTAGACTTGTTATGGGTTCATGAATTTGGATACAGAAGGCAAGTGTAAATGAAGCATAAAAGCCCATATATTATGGTTCTATTGTATTCCTATGACTAGTGGGTTCTTCTAACGTGTGGCCCAATTTAATTATGTCATAGGTCTATATTTGGCTGAATGAATTAGTTTTTTTTTTGTATATCAAAAAGGTAAGAATTTGATTTTGAAGAAAATTTAAAAAAGTAATAATAAACAAAGATCATGTGATGAAAATCAAAAGACAAGAAATGGAGCTTTTTTTCTTTTTCTTAAGGACACAGGTGAAATTAACAACCAACATTACATATTTAATTAAAACTATTTTCCATCAGGTCATATTTTAAAATTTACATGTTTGGTGGGAGAAAAAAATATGTTTTAGTGAAAAGGTAATTTGTCACTTTGCGTAGACATAGCCAGTTAAGATAATCGATTACACTAGAGGCCGTATTAACCATATGTAGTTTCAAAACAAACTAAAATATTATATACTACATAGTTTTATTTTTTTGTCGACATTATATACTGTATAGTATATACATACTATCTTATAGTGACGTAGTTGACAGGGAAAAAAAAAAGATATTACACTAGAAAACTTCTAATAAACGACATAAGTCCATTTTGAATTTAGTTTTTAAACATTTAATTATACTATAGTATAGCAGATCTATTTCAGCTAAATATATGCATATGACGAAAAAAACAAGAAGACATTAGTTTGGGGAAAAGGTACAAACTAGAAAGAGTAACGTGAATGGAGAGCACGTTAGTTTGCCTGGTACAAGGAGAGACAATAGATTCGCTGCTTCAGGTCTTGTTCTTGTATTAGCTGTCTTTGTACTATTTCCGTAACTCTTTTATTTTTCAACTATTTGTTTTTTTTTGGTAAAAACTATTTGTTTATTAAAAGTGTTACTATATACACCAGTTTACTCGATAAAATATATAAATACAATCCATTCTACATATATTGGTCATGCAGTTACAGAGTTACTAATGGTAGATGTATGAAAGTGTCCCTCGCCAAACATGAATTGCGTATTCACAGAGGCAAAGATACGGTCTGGCAAATACGGATGATAAAATATTATGTATAAATGTGACGACCAATAAAACAAAGGAAATTAATATTTTCATTTTCATTTTCTTCCTAACGAAAAGGAAAAAGAGTAGGCTTTCAAATAAAAAGGAAAAGCGTGGTCCATGTCAGTCTACACGACCAATCATTAACATAGTGTGACTTCTTCACATTTGAGAAATAATTACAGAAGTAATAAAAATAACAACAAAGAGCTCCATTTTATTTTTCCTTCTCATTCTCGGAAGAACTCAAAAATCTTAAAAAGCAAGCAAAAAATTAGGTGTGTTTACTATGAATAAACCAAAAAATGTACAAGTACAAAAAAATGAACTAAAATCAAATGAGTTTTACCGGTTAAATATGGAATTATTTGTACTGTGTTGATAATAAAAAGACAAATATATTGGGATATTTTTAGTTATGTTTTAGCCGTTTAGCTGGTTATCTAAGATAATTAGTGTGATTAGTTGGTCGCTTACTGACAAAAAACGACAGTGTCTGACGTGCAAAACTGGAATGAACTTTGTAGTTTTCCATTGAATTAGCAGACAAGTTTTGAGTTAAAGATGTTTAACTCTACTTTAAAAACTTAAAGCAGAATTATTTTAATATTTGTTAACTAGTGTCCCCCTTTCTTATAATAGTTTAAGTTCTGCAAAGCATGTTGCCTCTACAGTAATCTTCGTACATTACCAATACAACAAAGTCTTTATATGTATAGTAAACTGATATGTTTTACATAATAGATACTACAAAAGTGCTATATCATATCTTTAACATTTTACAAAACCACGCCATTTGTTCAAGCCAAGGCTGATTAGTGGAAATATTATACTGTAATTGACAATTTTAAAATTTTAATTTAATTGATATCATGAACTTACGTACAAACATACTTATACGAATTTGGTTGTTAAATTAGTTGTCCAGACAAAAAGAATTAATCTTTGCTGGGTTCAGCTGGCCTTTCTGTTAATATATATCTAATAACGCCAAAAACTGACAGTTAGTGAAATTAAGATAGTAGACACTTTTTAATTATTCAATAAACTCATCTTTCTATATAATATTCACATGAATGTGTTCTAATCTTGATCTACTTAAATGTATGTGGGAGACAGGTTCTGATGATTTTTGTACTCTCAATACCTTTAACCATGTGGTGAATTCAAATTTTCCAAAATACATTTTAAGATGTTGACAAAGCAAAATCCACTCAACTAAACATAAAAACTTAATTAATGGGAAAATTTTATCCAATGAAATATTAGTAAAGTTATATAGATGCATAAAACGATATATATATATATATATTAGTATATTAATATAAAACATATATAGTTAATAGTATGGTATGCATGTTAATGTATATAGTTGCAACCATAAAGTGTTAAATGGGGGAATGTGAAATGCTGGAGGAGAAGATGGAGAGGGTGTGAGGTGGGTCAGTGCTGCTTTGGCTCTTTCATACATATTAGTCAGATACCCATATGACCCCCTCTCTAAAATAGATCCCCAAATATTCTTAGTTGGTTAAATTAATATTGTATTCTAGACGTATATCAGACAAACGGAATCAAAATCAAACTTGAGGAGCTACAAAAGTCTTTTCTACATAGTTAATTCTATGTCATAATAATACCTATTAAAAGTCAATAAGTGAAGATTCATAATAGGAAATGACAAATATGTGGATTGGTGATATCTCAACTAGTCATGTGAAAGAAAGAAATATTGATTTGGTATTGAATTCAAAGTTCATCAAGAATTGTATATATCACTGTGATAACCAATAAATCAGATATTCTGGAACAACTTTATAGAATACAATGTAATATTGATTCTTTATGTTTTAAAATTAACCAAGTTGTTTTGACTTAATGATAAAAAGATTTTAATTGCAGTTTATGCCCTGAATCCGAATAGCATTAGTCATTTAGCCGCATTTTTAATGAGTTTTACATATATAAAATTTCATATCTAAATATAAAATCTCATAGAATTAGTCTTTAGACTTAGAAAGTTTTTGAGATATTCACGGTTATAAAAAAAATGTTTTAAAATTTCAATGGATGTAAAATAAATCCTATTTTCATGGATTCCTCAAATGAAGCTATATTCCTACAAAACTCTTAATTTTTATGGTCACCAAATACATATTCCAGTAAAGGTTAGAGAAATTGGAATTAAACGAACTTGACGATCTGCCTTTACCTCAATTATATGGCATGTTTCCGGATTTACATTAAATCTTTAATAATTCTCTGAAAAGAACATTGAAAATAGCCTAATTTCAGCAGTCACGCGGCATGCTCCATTATTTTTGGATTTCAATATAAGGTTTATAAGGCTTTTAAAAAATATAATTTTCCTAAGTATTTAATTATATTCCATAAATCTGTTAAATGGGTTTGTTATGTTAATCACGTCACATCAAATGCATTTTTTCCTAACACATACGGGAATTTTGTTATATATAGTTAAACAACATAATTGGGTTTTTTTATTCAAGCCTATTGGTATACTTATAATAATATATCAAATACTCCTAAATAGTTGAAAACTAGACGGATGTATGATATATCAATATCAAAAAAATAAAAAATTATCAAGAAACTATTCATAATCTCACATTTATTTTTCTGCACTTCATCCATTTTGAGCTTTAATACCAATTTCAAAACATATTATATAGAACACCAGATTACATATTTTCTCACATAAGTCACAACTAAGCAGTAGCAACGGATCTCAAAGTAATCATTCAAACGATCAACTGGTGTAGTAGTTTTATCTAGATATATGACAAAAAATTATGTCAATGTAATATATTATTAAGTGAACGATAATAAGTGTAAAAATAAGGATTACTGCAATAGACTACCTGTTAATTGTTAAAATCCAATGTAAACTGGAAACTTAGACCTAATGCATGTAAAAAGTTATGCACATCACAAAAATTATATAATATATGGCATGCAGAAAGAAAAGAACTGTAACTATAAATATGAGCAAAAAACAAGTCAATAATTATTCATATATAATAAGTTTATAAACCTAAAGAAACATCATACCACATTCCTCGTTATATCCTTCATCAAGAAAAATAATTAAATAAAAAAAGAACAACACGCAAAATAAAAACACATTATTGACTAGTACTAAATTAACAAAGTAATATAGTAATTAATTAACTAGGCACTTCTAATACACACTCAACTATATATATACCACACCTCTTCATCTTTTACTCAGAATCCAAAACTCTCTATCTCTGTATTATCTCTACTTGTTACCATTTTTCTCTCTAACGACGAGTCAATGGGTTTTCCGGTGGGCTACTCCGAGCTCCTTCTCCCAAGAATCTTCCTTCATTTACTCTCTTTCTTAGGTTTGATCCGAAAACTAATCTCCATAACTTTCTGGCTCATTGGTTTACCTGATTTCCTAGAACCCGAACCGGTTTCATCTTCATGGCCCGAGCCACCACCAACAACCTCAAGCCACCAAGACTCTCACTCGTTTTCAGCAGCGCTTCTAGCTGGAGATATCTTGCCAGTTGTCAGATTCTCGGATCTAAACCGACCCGAGTCCGAGTGTTGTGCAGTGTGTCTCTACGACTTTGAAAACGATGATGAGATCCGACGGCTGACGAATTGTAGGCATATATTCCATAGAGGATGTTTGGACCGTTGGATGATGGATTATAATCAGATGACATGTCCACTGTGTCGTACACAGTTTATACCTGATGATCTTCAAGTGGCGTTTGATCATAAGCTTTGGTCTGAATCTAGTGAAGTTATTGAATCATTTTAGGACAGTTCTTTTTCTCTCTCTCTCTCTCTCTTTTGTAATTGTAATATAATTATTAGCATTGTGTTTGATGGATGTATATAAAAAAAGGTAGTGATTACAGGCTAGTGAAGAAGAAGACGAAATTTGTATCATCTATCTATTCAGAAAAAAAGGAAATTAAAATTTTGAATTAATATCAATGTGTCTAATTTTTTTTCCTGTTACTGAATGAAAATATATTTACTAATTAACATTTTTTGTCATTTAAGTTTTATTGATAGTCTTGATGAAAACAAAACCGAATTTTGTTAACAGATTTAATTAAATATGTTATCTAAATATATTTCCCATTTTATTCAAACTTGTCACATAAACTCAAAAAACTTTCAAGGAACAAAACCGTAGTTACGATGCATCGGTGTTCCTAACAATTTTTCTTAAATCCTTTTTCATGGTTTGTAAGAATTTTCCAGTTTTTTTTTAAAAGAGATTAATTTTTTGAGAATGTATGGTTTATTTGGAAGGTCTTTATTAATAATTAAAAAAGGTTCTAAGCCATTTCCCACTACAAGATGTAAATGAGACATTAAAAGAGTTTTAAATGTATCAAGAAGCTAATCCTGAAGTTTGCATAATAGTTCACAATTAAAAGACCCGTGAAGCTATCTCCTTCCAAAAGCCATAACTCATAAGGCTCATAGATCAGGTGATTAGATCAGAGATTTGTGAATAATCAACAATTAAACTTTTGCGTTTTTAAGGATCAACAGTGTTCATTGGGAATTAAGAGCATCATTAACCCTAAGAAACCCATATGGGTTTCTTAATTTTTTTTTTTTTTGATTTTTTCTTAAAAAAAAAAAAATTTAAATCGAACCAATCGCGGGCCGCCACGTGTCGGTGGGGCCCGTGAACAGTGCAAGAAACCCATAAGAACCGGTTCTTATTTAACAATTTTTGAAACCGGTTCTTACACTATTCATGGGACCCACACCCCTAAGAAACCCCCTAAGAACCCCTTTTAATCATGGTCTAAATAGACTTTGAAGAATTTCCTCCAAAGAGTTTGAGAGAGCAGAGAGCGTGTCGCGGAGAAGCTTCCCATGTGTTGGAAACTATGGAATCTCTTATGCTGTCGCCACGTGGCATTGTCTATGCCTGTGCTTAGTTTATTTCTAACCTTTTATTCGAGCCCACACGCTTCTAATCATTTCTTGCTTTCGGTTTACCACAAAAATAAAAACAATCTCTAGAAAAAAACTATGTTGAAATAATAACAAAATAAATAGTAAAGTTTAGCTATAATTTTAAATTACAACAATACCAATTTTCTGTCACTAAACTGAAAAATATACTAATAAAATTGTAGATCATGTATTCTTTTACACCATTCCCGTTATGAAGATACTTCAACTAAACTTTGTGTGGTGATATGAAGTTTTCTAGCATAGTCCTTGATTAATTATTCTAAATATGTTTTCTTACAAATTTATATGTTACAATTGATGCTAGTTTCACAATTTATACATATTACTTGAATAAGATAGTTTTTCTTACACTTTTCTTAACGAATACTCTGAATTATAGTGGGAGAAGTCGTTTAATTAATGCTAGATGTCTTCGAATATTTGTTGTGGTTGACCCACTTTGACTAGAAAGCGTAAAGGCAGTAAAAAAGGTATGAATGAATCATTCTTTAGCTTTAATATATTTGTATTTCGACTTTTTACAAGACCTAACAAATCATTCCAAGAAATTTAGCCTATCCTCGATGGTTCCACGTCCACCCTCGTGCGCCAATTGGATTATAAAGAATTGATAAATAAGTTACAGTGAGCATAAGATGTTTAGTTAAATATATAAAAGAACAATCAGGTCCTGGAAAAACAGAAAATACTACTCAGGTTCCCATGTTAAAAATTCTTTACGTTATTTCTAGTATTTTTATTCTATTATATACTTGATTAGAAGAACTCAAATAATTCTATAACGATACGATTTTTGTTCATAGTAAATCTAATTATCTTATTTATATATCTTTTTGCTTTTGAGAAAAATGTAAGTATTATACCTTTAGTAATTCTGTTTACTAGGAATGATTTGATGCAAAATGTATTTTTCCTCAGGCTGCTCCAGAAACTTTGACAAACAAGAATTGCATGCTAATCTTTGGAAGCATTTAAGCCTTGAAACTCTGGTTTAATCCATATTATTATTTATTTGTATATATGTAAGAGGGTTCCAGTGAAATGTCTCATAAGACTCAAGCAAGTATCCACAATACAATCCAATAGTTTCCAAGAAAGACAGTTGAGCTGTCGTCAGAAATCTGTTAATGACGATGCTGAAGATCGATCATACTAAAAACATACCATCATCATCATCATCATCAGTTACCCAAGTCAAGTTACCTATTAAGTAGCGTTTTGTTTGTTCCAGTAATTGTGATGATCTAGTATGCCTCTTCCATCACTGGGATGTCCCAATCCTGCCCCCCAACGTTTTATAACAAAAAATTATTAAAGTTCTTACTAATAGTTATGGCCCCAAAATCTCAGAGTATGTCCTTCTGGTGTATTGTGATCAATCCAACTAGTAGATGGCATTGAACTCTTCCCCTATCCAAATTTCGACAAGGTATGTCTCCCTCTTCTTACCATTTCTCTTTGACTAGATTAGGTATATACCCATTATCTTTGCATGGATTCGGTAAAGATCGATTTGAATAGCACATACAAACCAGTTTGGCTATATAATTCTCAAGAGTTGTTTGACGATGTTACAACTACATTTGAAGTTTTCGATTTTAGCATCAACGCTTGGAGGTATGTCACTCCTGCATCCCTGTGGAAGATTATTGATGAGCTCCCTCCTGTATATGAATATGTAGAAGGATCGCTTCATTGGTTTACAAAGTGTGAAGAAAACAAAGTATTATCATTCATTCACTTGATAAACAGTTTCATGTTCTCACTCCCATTTCATTTTGTTCACCAAAACAAGAGGTCTAATCCAGTGATATGTGTACCTGCAGAAGTTGAGGGCATTTGCTTTCTCCATATATCCAGCACTAAATTGTTTGTGTCCTTAAAATCTCATGACCGGCACTGAGTAGGCAAATAACATTTCGGATGTATCAATATTTGAAATGGTAAGTATCAATATTTGAAGTTAAATGAAAAATGAAAGAAAATACAATAGATGTTGCAAAATCCACTGAATATTAGTACAAACAAAGAGTGTTCTTAACAGTGTTCCAAAAAAAAAAAAAAAAAGTGTTCTTAACAGTACAGCTTCCGGCTTAGATGTTGATTATTCAGATACAATGAGAGGGAATCTAAGCTTTTACAGTATCAAGCAGATGAGTGAACAGAAGCACATCTTGGAGTGGTCTTTTGTCTGAGCAGAGTCTTGAGTTGAACCTTTTGGCACTCGATCTTTGAACCCCATTTCTCACTTTTTGATCTTATTGCTCTCATAACTCTAGGGAACTCCACAAACCCTTTGATCCCTCTCTTTATGTGTGGATTCTCACACCTCCTCCTACTCGCAGGTGTGCTACTCGCTCTATCCAGTATCTTTGTTTTCATGATCATGTTCCTCTCCTTGTCTTTTTCTTTATTAGATTCCTCTAACTCAGATAGCTTCTCTTCCAAGAAAAGCCTTGCATCCGACAGCTTCATCTGAACTCTCTCTTCCCTCAAAACATCTGCCAACCTATGCATCTGTCTCTCTTCCTCAAGCTCTTGTCTCATCCTAACCATCTCTGCTTTCTCAGACGATCTCTCCTTTAAGAGCCGCTTGTATTGCATCTCCTCAGCTTCTCTACCCTTTCTCTCATCCTCCACATCTTTGGCCAGCCTTCTGTTCATCAGCTCTGCCTGTCTTCGAGCTTTTCTCTCGTAGTCCAGCTCTGCCTTCAACCCCTTGATCTCGGCTCGAGCTTTCTCTAGTTCAGATTCCATGAAGACCCTTATGAAATTCAGATCCCAAATAAAAGACTTGCGTTGGTGTTGATGCTGTTGAGACACTGAACAACAGTAGTAAGGGTTGTCATAAAGTTTCCATACGGAGTCCATTATATCTGAAGTGGTATTGTGAGGATCTGAAGTGGGGATTCTGGTCATCATCGTTTCATGACTCCTCTCCATCTTCATATCTAAGCTTTAGCTGTAAAAGGAGGTGGTGAGATGTCTTTTTTTTTTGTTTAAACAATGTATTGAGTATAAAAGAAAAAAGGAGATAGAAAGTTGGGTTAATCTATTATCACTTTAGAAGATGGAAGTGTGTTGTAAAGCTGAAAGACTCAACACATGTTTTATCAGCTCTAATCATTCTTTCTCTCTCTCTCTTGACCTCAAAGTTAGCTGCTATCTTTTTTTTTGAGAGTAAGAAAAGTGGGCAGAAACAAAGGCTGGCTTACTCTTTAGGTAACTAACAAGAACAGTTTAATGTCTGTGATTGTTTGTTGGGCCAACCAACTTCCATGTGCTTTCAATGAATCACCTCCCAATCACACTCTTTTCATTCTGTTTGTACTCTTAGGTGTGGTCCATTCAAATATTAATGCTTCACCTGTTGAGTTATGTCCACCCTAGCTAGAGGAATTAAATCAGAAATTACCCTTCACGGAAATGTGGATATAGAGACAGTGGAGATGAATAAGCTTAAGTGTATGAATATCATAAACTTTCACAACTCAACTAGAATAGTAACACAGAATACTAACTAGTATGAAAACTCTTTACATTGTTGACTTTTATCTGTATGTGTTTGTAAAAAAAGTATGTAATGTATCTCTTGGAATAGAAATAGCACATCTGGCTGATCCAATGCTGTTCATGCTTGTAGTTTAGGGCAGATTGGGGAGTTTGGATTGGACATAGAACCTGCATGCAGGTAGGCAGGCAACATCATCATGTGTTAGTTTAAATTACATACTAGCTATATCTATATTGTAAGACGTACATATGTCTGCTAGACAAGGTTGTTTGGTGGCTGGATCATCCTCAAAGGCAGGAGGCGCTTGCCCATATATCATCTCGCAACTCATATCATCAAAATCTACAACAGAAAGTGGATAGAATGTGCAATTATGCCAGCAAACTCCCCAATGTAGAAGAGGAGGAAAGAGATTACTTACTTGGGTTCATGGTGAGTGGGAGGCCAAACTCATTGGTGAAGAAATCTTGTGTTGGGATCTTACACATATTCACACACATTCCTACACACCCACTGTTCTCAAGGTACCTTCAAAAGCAAGTCTGTGACAATTTTGAAAACAAGACAAGAACAAGTAGTAGTCATAGCATACCTGCATTTCTTTATACGAACGCCACTTCTCTGTTTCACTCCATTCACTTCCACTTCTATGACCTGAGAAGGACCAACCAACCAATGAAAGAAAGGCACTGTAAGAGCTGCATTGAACTCTGCTGCCCATTTCGTAGGTGGGAACAGTTTTCTAAACTGTTCAGGAGCGCCAGGAGGAAGCATGGAGAGAAGAACCTCTCTCACAACCTCTTGCTGCTGCGATCTTGATCTTCCTTGCATCACTCTCTTTGAAACCTCAACGAAGCTCTCATAGTCATAGTCCCAAAACCCTTTCTCCTTCACCTCATTCTTCTTCTTTGAGCCACCAAACTTGTCCATCTTCCTCGCGAACAGTCCCATGAACACTCTCTCAGCTAAGCCATCGTTGTATCTAGTCTTCTGCCCTATAGGAGCTGGCTCTCCGCTCGGCTCCGAGATCCCACATCGGATGCTGCAACGTCTCCCAAAGTTGAGTTGGATTGCTTGGAGACTAGCAATAGCATTAGCCGCCATGGATAAGATCTCTCTCTCTCTTTCTCTGTTTCTGCTCTTCCCTACCAACGCACTCTACTTTTACTTCATTACTGGCCACACACACAATACACACACGCAAAAGGGTGAGACAGAGAGAAGATTGAACTCAAGACTAACAAGTGTCCACTTTGCTTGCCTCTTGAAACAGTTTTTCATTTTAGTTATTTATCTACTTCTGGAATAATTTTGTGGACTAAAAAACATCTCGGCCCATTAACATACAATTAGAGATAACTGGCAATGTAGCATATATGCATCAATCATCATCATTATTATTTTAAAAATATTTTTATAGTGTAAATGAATAGATTATTTACTTTATTTATTTGGACTAACCGTTTTTTGTCAACTAATTAAATTAGCATAAACCACTATAATAAAGGTTCCATGAAATTTTGATAGCTTGCTTCACAATTTTAATCTCAAAAGTATATTCCAGATTATATCTTAGTACAATTATATTTTATCTACACAGTTTTTTCATCAGCGGTGGTAGCGGTAACAGTGGTAGAATTAGATTCTTTTTGTTTCTCTAGTAGTAGCAGTACGACTTCAAAAGTTTTTAATCAGTTCTTACTTTTGCTTATGTCATGCCTATTAATACTCTTAAGTAGACTGTATATTAAAAACATGAGAGAGAGAATTGCTATCTAAGATTCTCGACACTGAATAATTTGATGTAGTTATATATTTATCGAGAAATTTTTGGAATATTTTACATTTAAAAACCTACAATAATTAATTGAAAAACAGTTCTAACCAAGAAGTTTATTAATTTAGATTTTTAGCACTGACTTTATATTGAACTTAATTTAGGTAACAATTATCCTGGAAAACTGTTATTTTGTGACAAATTATAACTTATATGGATAAAATATAACCTCCTGTTTATGTTCTTTTGGCTAGAGAATCAACTTGAACATCTAAAATATGCAAAAAAAAAATATATATATATATATATATATATATATGCAAAATTAAAGACTTAAATCTGTAAAACAGTCTTTACGAATACAACAAAGTTTAGCTAATATGAGGTCATGCAAAGATGAGGTTATGCTTTGGACATCATTTAAAAATCCGAAAAATAATTCATCTATGGATTGTATCTCCATTTGAAATATTAATTTAGATTTTTTTATAGGTCCCAAATATCCCAGAGTAATAAAAAACAACAATATTTAGCTAACCCTTAATTATCTTTAACAAGTCCGTATAATTTATCTCAAACATAACCATAAGTATTATCTTCTTGCTTAAATTATATATAATCATATATAAACCATCGAATTTCGTGTGAAGTGCAAAAAAGTTCATACAACATTTTTGAATTTTAAAGGCATTTACAACATCATTATATTTCTCATTTTAAAATAAAGTTTAGAGTAGAAATATTCCAACCTAACTCTATATTTCATTTTATAATAGAATAAAATAGAGTTGAACATGTAACATCTTATTTTGTTCTTTAAACCATCCTAATCTACTAATTGTTCTATGATCAATACAATATACATTTCTGACAAGTTGAGATTAAGCACAGCAAGAAGTCTCACGGCCCTTTGAGTGCATGGGGATGGAGAATTGGAGATGGTTTTTCATTTTCTCATTGCTTTTGCGTTAAAAGAAAATATAGACGGATTAATTTTAAAAATATTACAAAAACGAGGGCTTATCTGTCAAATTCACATTTTTGTCCACTATATAAACCAACAGACCAAATAAACTGGACCTGTCATGTCTTGGTTCTGAAACCAGAAACTAAACCAAGAAAGAAAGAAAAACACTTTCTCGAAAAAAAAAGTCCAAATTTACCATTAATTTTTTTTTCTTTTTGCCGTTTTTGGATTCTGGTGATTTTTCAAAAACAAAGATCACGAGTGTCACTTGTGCTCTCTGTAACCGTTTCATTTGGTCAATTCAATTACAGAAACAAACCAAAAAAGAAGACAGAACATAACCCAAAAGATTGAAGTGTTTTGCTGTCTTTCTTCCTCTTCATTGAAAAATCTAAGAGTTTGTCAAGAAAAAAAGAATGGATTCTGAGCTTTATATCTTTGATGGGTCTTCATCTTCTTCCTCAATTTGCCACCATTCAAGTAGTACTGAACCAGATATGTTTTCTTCCGACACAACAACAACAACAGATCTCTTCTGCAACAATCCTTATCTTAATCCTATAGATGATTCACCTCTTAATTTCTTTGACAACTTTACCCCTACGACTCATCATCTCCTCTCTTCATCTCCTCCACTCTCTCAACTCCAAACCCTTAACCTCTCCCAAACCAACAGTTTCCCTAGTTTCGAAAGCTTCGAAGCCATCAAAACAGAGCATCCTCTGTTTAACTCTTTAGTCATGGAAGATTCATCGAGTTTTCCTAATCAGAATCTCTTAAGCTCACCGGAAAACTCCTTCCTCTCTGATCACATGCGACGTGTCTACAGCACTGGAGATTTGCAGGTATCAGTTTACTGTTTTCCCCCTGTAGTTTCACCTCTAAAACAAAGAGAGTAACTTTTTGTGTATTTTTGAAGAATCTGAGAAGGGATACTACGGGACAACGATCATACTCGAGTCCTTTAGGTGTGGAGAGCTCATGGACGACGCCGTTTCACGGCGAAGAACAGAGTTTGAAGGTGGGGCGTTACAGTGCGGAAGAACGTAAAGAGAAGATTTCAAAGTATAGAGCTAAACGAACGCAAAGAAACTTCACCAAAACCATTAAGGTAATATAATAACTGTTCATGCCGTCTAGACATAATATTTTGTCACGTAAATAAAATAAATATATACTTCATCCGTTTCATTTTAATTGTATTTATGAACACATACAACATACAATATTAATAAAACATATAATTTTATATGTTTCCAAAATAAAAACACAATTATCTATACACATAACCATATTCCGACCAATAGAGAAATAAACCAAATAATATTTTTAATAAAATCTACATTAGAACTATAAAACAACACTTATTTTGAAACGAAAAATTTCCTCTATAACGATAATTAAATCAAAACGGAAGAAACATGTTTTTTTAGACATAATATTTTGTCACGTAAATAAAATAAGTATATATGTTTTTTTTTGTTAAAACTCTATTTTCAGTAAAATGTAGAAAATAATTCCCATCTGTGATATTGATTCAATCAAATCTAACATATTGAAACTTATTAACGAGTTGCATTTTGAATATAAAAGAAAACATTAATCTTGATATCTAGTATAGTAAGCCTTTTAACAAAAATATATATAGTATAGTAATGAAACATATATGTTTGATAATTTGAAAATCTATGTATAATTTGAAAATTCAGTCATTTAAAATGTAAACGTCTAAACATTTCAAATTATGGGATATTTTTTATTTATTTATTTTTTGCTTAAAGATATTTTTAGTTGCATGATTATAATTAGTTTATTTAAATGAAATGTTTTTTGAAGTATGCATGCCGGAAAACGTTGGCGGACAACAGACCGAGAGTACGTGGCAGGTTTGCACGTAACGACGAAGTTTTAGAGAACCCCAAGATTGCTTCTTCTTTCACTATACAAGAAGACGACGACCTTTGGGTAATTACTTAATTGCCAAACTACATAACTTTCTTTTTTCCTTAACTACATTAATTTTTTTTTACACAAAGGTTGTTGTATTTGAATTGAGCTTAAATTAATAATAATAATCTAAGAATTATTTCTTATAAACTTGTGACAGAATTTGGATGGGTTGCATGAGGAAGAAGAAGCTTTTATGAGTAGCTTTGTGGAATGTCAGTCTCAGCCTCAACGACAAATACAATACACAACAACTTCCTTCTGGTGAAAGCATATCTGTCTGAAGAAAAAGAAGAGCTGAATATTATATTTTCCGACTTAATTTAATATGGAATGGAATCGAATCGAGTTATATAATGGATGTTTATTTTTGATTCTCACTTACATCAAGAACAAAAACTATACGATATATGACTCTATTGTATAGTACTGCACCAGAAAAAAAAAAAATTCAAGTTCTTTATAAACAGTAATAATAATTACAAAATATGAATTTATTTTAGGAGAATAAAATAGTGAGTCACTTAGTGATAGTGGTATTGTAGCTTTTTCATGGTTTTACTTTTATTAATATAGAAACTGTTTTTTTCAATTGCCTTTATGTGAACATATAGAAAGTTTACAAATTTGTATCACCTTTGGAGAAATATTTGACCCTTGAAAGAAGATTCTTCGGTGAAATGATGTAGTTAATTGAATCACTTTGAATTAGTGGACTACCAAACATTTATATAATCTTAATTATATATCATGAGAAGATTAATATATTAATGGTCCGAATCATTGACAGTAGTCAAGATCCTCTATTGTCATGTTGGTATTGTGTTGTGTGTGACTGTGTGTATATATACGATTAATAGCTTAGAAGATTAATACAATTCAAATATAATATGTAAGTTTGTCTTGTATACTAGTTTCGTATGTACAGTGATTAGTTGATTATAAACAGACCAACGTTAAATTTATGTCTTTACTATCTTATAAAGATTTTTTTTGAGAATTGATTTGCTAATTTTTGTAAGAATAAGTTGAACGTTTTAAAAGGGGTTTATGTTGTTTGAAACTGAAAATAGTTTTATAGACTATTATTATGTGCATGTATTTGATCAATACATTAGAACTTAAATGACGGTTGTAGATTCTAAATCATTTGACATTGAGAATTTTCTTTTATAAAAAATAGAAATTTGAACTAATACATTACCATTTCTTTTAGAGAGGTTAGTAATTTTTGATGTAGTTAAAATAAGCAGCTATATGGGCCAAAGCAGGAGCATTTCAAAGTTCAAACTATTCTTAAACCTATGTTCAATTTTCAATAGATATTTAAGTTAAACTTGATGTGTTAAAAGTTTTTTTTCTAAAAAAATTGATGTGTTATTTTTCTTGATTTTCATATTTTAATATGTTTCGTTGAGTCTTGTTTTGCTATAGTTGCACATATTCAAGACGGTATATTTCATCAAAATTTTGAAATATTATAATTACAAATCCAAACAATCAAAATATATAATACAATTATTTCTATTAATGATATATATAGTTTGGCTGTCATTGAAATTAAAATCTAATATAATACGATGAATGTTGACAATATAATACAGACAAGTTGCAAATTTATCAACTTGCAAATTCTGGCTCTATGTAGTACCTGCTTTCGAAATAATTGGTTACCTAAAAAGGAAAGTTGATGCTTCATATGGAATATGTTCTTGCAATCGAACATCGATATATTTACTTTTTGAAATAGTTTTATGTTTTCTAATGAAATGTAGAGTACTAAACCAGCATCATTCTATGAATACGACGCATTAGTTAATCAAAGTAACTTATACTACAACTAATCGGTCAAAATATCCACATTAGTTAAATCCACATATTTAGGTTTTCAGAATTTACGTACTTTTTTTTTACGTACTCTATCTTTCTATATATATTACTTTGAGAAATTCCTTTAGATAGCTTTTTTAGTTGGTTCTTCACAAAAATAGTTCTTAAAGAAGAAAATGACCAAAATAATTTTTTTTTAGAAGCTAAAATTTTATTTATATACATTTAAACCTCTAGGGTTAACTAATTTAGACTTTAGGGTTTAGAGTTAATGGGTGGGTTTGGGGATAGGTTTCAAATTTAAAAAAAAAAAAAAAAAAAAAATGAAAATTTCAAAAAAAAAAAAAATGCTATTTTGGTCATTTTATTTTTCTAGGTCTATTTTTGTGGCAAAAATCTTAAAATGGCTATTTAAGAGAATTGCCCTATTATTTTTGTACTCTATATATTTAACATTAAATTGTGTGCTGGCTCGTCATTTAGGTGTTTCATTAACGGATATATAAATATATTAAGTTAATTCTATATCTATCTTTTTCACAAACCCTACATCATATTTTTTTTTTGAACTTTACAAAGCATACATCATTATCAGTTTTCTTTTATTCTTGTTTGTTTGTGTCCGGAATAAGCCGGATAATTTACCAACCGGATCCTCATAGCCAACTTGGATATATACTTATGTTCTCCATTTGATTTTCAAACAAACTTCTAAAACTATATATATTGAATTACCTTTTTAAAAGTAGATGTATACATCTAAAGTTTAATTTTCCTCTTATTAAGAAAAACACTTGCTGGAGAATAATATGATGGCATCTCAAAATGTTTATCAAGTAGCAGATCGTGTTGTTAATTTTTCGTAATTGCCTTCTCTCTCTCTTTTTTTTTGTGTTAATTCTTCGTATAATTTTTTCATATGAAAATATAAAAATTGTAGAATTGCATTTGGTATTTGTCCCCCACTCGGACTCTCGTGCGTGGAACTCGATGATGAGTGTAAAAATGGTAAAAAAATCTTTAAAAAAACGAGAAATGGTCAACTTAAAAATTAGCCGCCAATAAAATTAAAAATACATTGCACGGAGACGTTGAACGGGTTCTTTGCTAATTATGTGATGTGCTGACCCTTTATAATAACCACGTGGTGACAAAGTAAATACTTTAGATGAACAAACAAAATGTTGCCAAGGCGGCTAGGCCTTGAGAATCATGGTGTTCACCCGAAGGTGGAGGCTTGCCTCCCGTAGTCTTCTTTTTCTTTTTCTTTTTTTTTTTTTTTTTTTTTTTTTTTTTTTTTTTTTTTTTTTTTTTTTTTTTTTTTTTTTTTTTTTTTTTTTTTTTTTTTTTTTTTTTTTAACTGGCTTTCTTATAATAATGCAAAGAAAAGAAATGTTTTTACAAAAGCCTATAGACTCTAGTAAAAGAGCAAAGCCCAATAACTCATAAAGTAGAACCAATTTAGCTCAGAAGCTAAATCCGTAGGAAGGATCCCTGTCTTTGGTATCAATTGTACGCTAGAGTGGGAAGGTAGTCTTCTTTTCTTCAATTATCTTTCTTTGTTGTTTTGATGTTGTTTTTCCGATTAAATTTTTATTTTTCATGTCTGTAACTTAGATACTAAAGCATCATTAGTGAGAGTCTCTCACCATAAAGAGACTTTTGTATGAATCTCTCGAATTTTAAGAGATTCTCATTTTAAAAAATTATTATTTTTGGTGAGAAATTTCCGACGAGAAACTATCAATGCAGATGCTCTTAGTGTTTCTCCGGCGAGCTGCCATGTTGGATTGTAACACTGTTCCAATTGTCCTTATGGAATGAATGAAATTTTAATTGAAAAAGATATTTAATTAACTTTTTGATACATTATTTATTTCTTTTGAATTTTTTATACATAGCGTTTGTCATACCTTCACATTATTTATTATACTTTTTACATATTTATTTCTTTCTTAACTTAAGAATTTTATTTTTCTACTTTTCGTCTTACCTTCACTTTATTCTTACAGTGTTATTAGATAATTTTGCGTCTTTTTGAATTTGATTTCTAAAATACTACTATAATTGATTGTGCAATTTCAGTATACTTTAAAAGATAAATCCTGACTGTATCATTTATCATCTAATTCTTACAAATATAAAGATCAATGTTTAGTTTTATTTTAATTCATAATTAACAAATGGAAATATAGGCATAGCCTTTGACACAAAATCCCTGGTTAAAACAAATGTTTTCTTTACAAGAAAAAACAAGTTGATTTTGTTACAAAAGAATATGTTGATTTCTGATAATTATTTGCTATAGTAGAAACTTTGCATACAAATCAAACCATTTGTCAATATTACCAAATCACCTGAAAATGTTTTTTACTCACTAACCAAAAGCGTACTTGCATTCATTGAAATAGTTATGAGTATGATAGTCTTTTCTCTTACAAAAATGATTTAATAGTTTTTTTTTTTTTTTTTTTTTTTTTTTTTTTTTTTTCAAAAAAAAAAAAGTTTGTTTTTTTTTTTTTTAAAATGGGGTATTTTCAAACCCAAAAAAAATATATGCTAATTCGTAAAGGGTTGGTGCGATCTACAAATGGATTTTTATTCCGGGTATTTAAATAGACCATAAAATAGATTCATATTTGCATAGCTATAAGATGAAGTATCGTGGAACGCCTTCAAACTTAAATTATTTCGAAATCTTAAAACTCGTCTATCACTAAATAGTTAGTTATCTCGTGAAAGCATACAGACCATTCTCGTTTACTTTTTCTTTTTTCTTCACTTGATGCTCCTAGCAGATGATATGTTCCAAATAATTTCAATAAATTATAACTATTGGTATGATATATTGTGAGGCAAAGCAAGGTTCTCAATAATCTGTACAGGCCAGCATACAAGATATGACAATATCACAAGAAGACATCTGGACAAAAAGGATACCATAAATAGAACATCTATCAAATGGACATCTTTATTTATTTCAAAGCAAAAATGAATCTCCAAGGAGTTTTAAGATATAAACAATGAGATATTCTTGACCAATCATTACATTATTTTATTTATAAAGAATCGATCCAATATGGGGCTGATGTCGTGTATATACATTTATGGCTTTAATGAATTATCAAACTTTAACATGGATGTTAAAAAACGTATAAGCACAAACAAACCCAATATAAGTTGATAGAACGGAAGCCAGTATTGTTGCGGTAATTTTTTTCCCTTTTACAATACAATCACAATACTGAGTCAAATAGTATTGACTTGATAAGACTATAAAAATCAATAACAATTTATAAGTGATCAGGAAATATTATCTAAATTGTGATCAGGAAATGTATTCTAATATAGTTTGTTTTAGTTTGTATCACAATCAAAATTCATATTATTGACGAAATAAATAATTAACATTTTACACTTGGGGGACAAAGGCACCAAAAGTCATTGTCATCATTGATAAATTTTCATTTATTGTGCGTATTATAGAGGACTCACTAAACACAAAAGCCTAAGATGAATTACTTACTAATAGGAAGTAATCAGAAACCTTTTAAGTTTTTTTTTTTGGCGAAAAATACAATAGAGTGGAAGTGTGTCTTTCCAAACATGCAGACTTAGTGGCAGAGGGAATCTATGGAGTCCAAAATGATTCCAAACAGCTTTAACCGTACCCTCTTTCGTTTAACAATTAATTGTATCTACTCAGTCACGAATCTTCCTACAATATCTGCAGAAGGATCCATTAACACAACTCGCCATAGAATATCTATAACTTAAATTTAAATTAATATTAGATTCTGATCTGTACTTCTAAATTTTAATGTAATAGAAAATATATTTAATTTTAATTTTTGTTTAAATCGTAGACCGATTTAACAAATATCTAAGTCTTAAAAACGACTTATTTTTTTATTACATATTATTTAGTATTAAATTTAGTGACAAAACGACTTATTTTTAGTTTCTTTTAAATATGTAACATTTGGCATATGCGATAGTTATATGAGTGTTTTATGGGTTGACTTGTGGGTTTTTGATATTGCGGTTAAAAAAACAGTTACGTTTTTTTTCGCAGACAACTCTTTTTTCATAATTTGTATACACATATGCACACATCTACTCTGCAAGGAGTGTAAATTATGTATTTATATTTTGCATACGCATTACACACATGTATACGTTTGTTAAATAAAAACTGTCTTACGTCAAAAATTGGTTCCAAAATATAACTTTACATGAATTAAGACTAGAGAATTTGGTCGTTCTTTACTGCAAATTGTTTGTTTATGCTCTTTTATTCCACTTTTCTCTTGTTTGTTCTCTCTTTTTCATATAAAAGTATAGTTTTAAGCGCTTGCCAGACTACTAAAAGATAAGCTACACTACTTTGTGCTAATTAATATTTTACGGGAATCTTTTTTGATTAATGATTTCATTTTACATCTGTTAGTTGAACTATATTATGTTTACATTTAAACAAAAACAATAAATTGGTTATTTTCTTTATCCAGGATGTTCGAAGTGAGATGTTCCAAAACATAACATTTATACCAGTCGTGATTAAGTTCGAAGTGAGATGTTCCAAAACCTAATATTTCTCCACAATGAATTTTCAACCAATAGCATACCATTTGGTTTTAGATATTAGGTTAAACTTTCATTTTTCAAACAAAAATCATAAAGTGTTGAGATGAAACGAATAAATACTAACCATGACTTTGTGGTCTACTCATAATTAACTTAAAGGTAAAAGGCCAATACGGTGAAATCCCAGGGTTCGAGTCCTGGTCATTAGAGAATTAATATTTCGACATCGCCAAGAACATGTGACCAACACGTGGCAATACGTAACTAGTCTAGACCACTTCTGTGGAGTCAATATACCCTTGTATAATTAAAAAAAAAGAAACGAATAAATTACTATTAAACAATGTTTTTAGCTAGATGAATCTTCTAATTACCTTTTTCAATATTTTATTAAAATAGTGATTAATTTCCCAACCAATAGGGAGTTAGCATTTCGAAGGGATTCTATATTACAAAGCTTGTCGAACAAATAGATAAAGAATAAAGTATGATTTGATTATTTACCGTGACTTAATTTAGACTTTAGTTAATTAATTAATAAGAACTAGAGCACTCTTGAAAAGGTGGTCAAAAGATACCTGCCAAAGTCTTTGTAGGTGCAATTTAAGCCAGTTAAGAAATAAATTGTACAAAAATGTAACACAAATTATTCTTTCTAGCAACGTAAGACGCAGCCAAGTAATTTTCATTTCTCTAATTAATATTATGATTATTCTTCCATTTTAATTTGTCTGCTTGAGTGTAATTTTCCTACTTCCTCCACAAAGATAAACTAGCTCTAAAAAGTCACTGTGATCTATTTTTTTCCAAATTGTAAATTTGTGTGTGTATTTATAGGTTTGGTTGTCTTTTGTGTTAGACATTGTACTTCATAGCAGAGTCAGTCCTCATAGAGTCATAGTTGTACGCTTAAAGTAAAATTTTTTTTTGGCCCATAATCTACTTTAAATTTTTTATTTTTTTTAGATAATTAATGTTTTGTTAAAAAAGAAGGTAAATAATGTTTTTAAGTTTACAAAAAATTGAACCGAACACCTTTTTGTTAACAGTAGAGCTATTGGGCCTTAAAGTTTGTTATGAATATTAATGTTTTATTACCTTCTAACCCAGACCGAGTATTCATTCCTCTACTGTCATAGTTGGTCTGTTTAATCAGAGATTAGGATTTACAGGTTTTCAGAAAACGACAAATGCTACAGTGATTTGAAGAGCAGAAGGCCCTTATATCTCAGTGGTAGAGCGTCAGTCTTGTAAACTGAAGGTCCGTAGTTCGATCCTGCGTGAGGGCATTTTTTAACAATTTTTTAACTGTATTACTTTGGGCACCTTTTAACAATTTTTATACTGTTTTACTTTGGGCTTTTTAAAGCCCATATACTAAATAGCCCAAAAAGCTTACGATCCGTTTAACCTTTTTATAGACAACAAACACATTGCAACACTTAAAACTAAAACCCTAAATCGCCACAACGAAACAAGTTCCTTCGTAGCCTCTCTGTCTCTCTCTCACGTGATGTATCGCAGGAACGTAAGGTTAAGAAAAGAGTATCTCTACAGGAAGAACTTGGAAGGTGATGAGCGTCAGCTCTATGAGAAGAAGCGCAAGATAAGAGAAGCCCTCCAAGGTTCTGACTGATTCGTTTAACAATCTCTATAAGGTTTCTCTCACTGTTAATTGATTTCGATGTTTTGTTTATGTGTAAACAGAAGGGAAGCCGATTCCTACTGAGCTTCGTAATGAGGAGGCGAAGCTTCGTCAGGAGATTGATCTCGAAGATCAAAACACTGCCGGTAATAATTCTACTTGTGTCGTCTTCTTCTTGTATTGATAACTGAATCATTAGTAAGAAGCTTAATGTTCGAAGAAGTTACTTACTGTTGTTCAAAAAAAAGTTACTGTTGTTCGATTACATATAGTTTTGGTTATATTTCTCTAATTATTATGTTGTGGAAAATTAGTTCCTCGGAGTCATATTGATGATGAATACGCCAATGCAACTGAGAAAGAACCGAAGATTTTGTTGACTACTTCTAGGGATCCAAGTGCTCCTCTTACCCGATTCGTCAAGGTAACAGCTGCAAGTTTAGTTTTTGTTGATGAATAACATGTTTAACGTTATTGTCTGGATAGATTTCTTGATTTGATTCTTTAATTGTGTGGAATCTTTTTTGCAGGAATTGAACATTGTGTTTCCTAACGCTAAGAAACTTAATCGTGGTAGTCAGGTATGTATGTGTCTGCTTCTGGCTTTTGTAGTTCATACAAAATAACACTGAAATCCTAAAAACTTTGACCCGAATCCCCAAAATGGATACCCGAATGCCTAGGCCTAGCAATACCCATCTTTAATTTAGGGATTAGGATCATAATACTGGAACTTGTTTCTTTGTGCAGGTCATATCTGAGATTATTGAAACGGCGCGTTCTCATGATTTTACTGATGTGATATTTGTTTCTGAGAACCGTGGTAAGCCTGATGGTCTTATCATCTCTCATCTCCCATTCGGACCAACTGCCTACTTTCAGTTACTTAATGTGGTAAGTACCTCTTTGAGGTTATTATATTTTCAGAAATACTTTGCTTTGCTTAATCCAGAGTACCCCTTTTGTTTTTTAGGTTACAAGACATGAAATTCAAACCAAGAAAGAAATGGGAAAAATGTCTGAGCAATATCCTCATCTCATTTTTGAACACTTTACAACCCAGGTATGTATATTTGTTGAACACTTCACTTCCTTTATTGCAATTTGAACGACTTTTGTGCAGTTGATTTACTTCTTTTTTTGTTTGTTTCTAATGTGAAAAACATGTTCATCTTTTGGCAGATGGGTAAAAGAGTTATGAACATCTTAAAACACATCTTCCCAGTTCCTAAACTGGATGCAAAACGTATTGTTACATTTTCTAATGAATCTGATTACATTTCATTCAGGTATACAAGTTTTCTCCATAATAAACTAAGTTCTAGAAAACTATGTTTGCATGTTTTGTTTTGTGTCGTTTCTTATGGGCCTATATATATATTATAGGAATCATGTGTATGATAAAGGAGAAGGAGGCCCAAAATCGATAGAGCTAAAAGAAGTTGGTCCTCGGTTTGAGTTGCGGCTCTACCAGGTACTATGCACTCGGTTTATTCTGTTTTTAGTCTTTATAACTGACCTGAAACTTTTTTATTTTTTGAATGATTTTTTTTTTCTTTTTTGAGTGTGGTTTTAACAATTTAATTTTGTTTTATGAAATTTATTTTGAAAATATGTTTGTATATATTCGTGTCTATGGCAGACTCAATCTAGTTCATTAATGCCAATGCTGTTTCTTTTCAGGTGAAATTAGGAACATTGGAACAAGATGAAGCAGAGGTCGAATGGGTTCTGAGGCCCTACATGAACACTGCTAAAAAACGCCAGTTTCTCGGTGAATGATGATAATGCTAAAACGCACCAACCGTTATTTTCAAATTCTGTTTTACCTTTTGATTTTGCTTAAAGAGCTGTTCGACCTTTATGTGAGAGAGAATACTGCGGAAACTTTTATGAGCGGTAGTTAGCATCAATTTCTTACTATGGAGACTTAAAAAAGGAAAGAACATAAAGTTTGAACATACTGCTATTTCTTATGATTTGTATTTTGCAGAATGTTTTTCTATTTGTTGAATTAGCTATAATTATTTTTATTTTAGACAAACAAGAATGATTAAATATATATTTGTAATTTTTTAATCGATGTGTAAAAAGTTTAAAAATTACATATTTTGATACACAGAAAATAATTTTTAATATCTTTTAAAATTTCTAACCAAATTTTTTATTTATATTAATGTATGCTAAACATTTTATCAGGGTGAATGAACATTGTTTCTAATTTATAAATTAATGGTGAATGAACATTGTTTCTAATTTATAAATTAATCTAATAAAATTTCATATACTGCTTAAATCCATAGAATAACCATTAAAAATATCTAATCTTTAGAGAAACAAAGATAAAAAAGATTCAAACCTCTTTGACCATCATCCTACACTAGTGAACCATAAAACTATGCATTAAAATAATATTTGTCATAATTTTGATTTTTTTTTAAATATGTTGGTTAATCCTTATAAAAATATTGAGTTTTACGATAAATACTCTATATATTAAAGCTTATCATACTAAGTCAGTGAACAATATAATTATCTATTAAAACAAGATTTACATAATTTTTGAATTTTTCTCAATATTGGTGGGTTAACCCCTACAATTTTTTTTTTGGTAAATGCTCTATAAACCAAAACATATAGTTTTAATGTTTTTTTTTTTAAATTTCTAACCACATTCTTTATTTGTATTATGTATTCAAAACTCAATTTCAGGGTAAACGGACATCGTTTCTAATTTTTAAACCATTTATTTAATAAAACTACATATACTACAAAATTAGTGGAACAACCACTAAAAAATATTTATTCTTTAGAGAAACGGAGACAACAAAAGATCTAAAATTCCTTGAACATCATCCTACACCAGTGAACGGAACAATTATGCATTAAAACAAAATTGTCATAATTTTTTTTTCTTCAAAATAAGTAGGTTAAACCCTACAAAAATATTGAGCTTTTTTCTCGTAAATGCACTATAAACCAAAACATATACTTTAAGTTTTTTTTTTAAAAAATTTCTAACCATATTCTTTATTTTTTATTATGTATTCTAAACTCTCTTTCAGAGTAAATGGACATCGTTTTTAATTTTTAGACAATTTATTTAATAAAACTTTATATACTACAAAATTAGTAGAATAACCTGTAAAAAATATCTATTTTTTAGAGAGACGGAGACAAAAAAGATCTAAAGCTCTTTGACCATCATCCTACCTTAGTGAACGGTGCAACTATGTATTTAAAACAAATTGTCATAATTTTTGAATTTTTCTCAAAATAGGTGGGTTAATCCCTACAAAAATATTGAGTGTTTTTGGTAAATGCACTATAAACAAAAACATATAGTTTTATTTTTTTTTAATTTCTAACAACATTCTTTATTTGTATTACGTATTCTACACTCTATTTCAGGATAAATGAACACCGTTTTTAATTTTTTGACAATTTATATAATAAAACTTCATATACTACAAAATTAGTGGAACAACCACTAAAAAATATCTATTCTTTAGAGAAACGGAGACAACAAAGGATTTAAAACTCTTTGACTATCATCCTACGTTAGTGAATGGTGCAATTATGCATTAAAACTAGATTATCATAATTTTTGAATTTTTCTCAAAATTGGTCGGTTAACCTATACGAAAATATTAAGCTTTTTTGGTAATTGCTCTATAAACAAAGACATATAGTTTTAATATTTTTAAAATTTCTAACCACATTATTTATTTAAATTATGTATTCTAAACTCTATTTTAGGGTAAATGAACACCGTTTCTAATTTTTAGACAATTTATTTAATAAAACTTTATATACTACAAAATTAGTGGAATAACCATTAAATAAATATATATTCTTTAGTGAAATGGAGAGAACAAAGGATCTAAAACTCTTTGACCATCTTCCTACGTCAGTGAACGGTGCAATTATGCACTAAAACAAGATTGTCATAATTTTTTATTTTTTTTCAAAATTGGTGGGTTAACTCCTACGAAAATATTGAGTTTTTTTTGGTAAATACACTATAAACCAAAACATATAGTTTCAATTTTTTAAAAATTTCTAACCACATTCTTTTTTGTATTATGTATCCTAAACTCTATTTGAGGGTAAATGGACATCATTTCTATTTTTTAGACAAATTATTTAATAAACTTCATATACTACAAAATTAGTGGAATAACCACTAAAAATATATATTCTTTAGAGAAACGGAGACAAAAAGGATCCTAAACTCTTTGACCATCTTCCTACATGAGTGAACGGTGCAATTATGCATTAAAACAAAATAATCATAATTTTTGAATTTTGCTCAAAATTGGTGGGTTAACCCCTACGAAAATAGTGAGTTTTTTGGGTAAATACTCTATAAACCAAAACATATAGTTTTAATGTTTTTAAAATTTCTAACCACATTCCTTATTTGTATTATGTATTCTAAACTCTATTTAAGGGTAAATGGACATCATTTCTATTTTTTAGACAACTTATTTAATAAACTTCATATACTACAAAATTAGTGGAATAACCACTAAAAATATCTATTCTTTAGAGAAACAGAGACAACAAAGGATCTAAAACACTTTGACCATCATCCTACGCTAGTGAACACTGGATTTATGCATTAAAATAAGATTGTCATAATTTTTGAATTTTTTCTCAAAATTGGTGGGTTAACCCCCTACGATAATAGTGAGTTATTTGGGTAAATGCTCTATAAACCAAAACATATAGTTTTAATGTTTTTAAAATTTCTAACCACATTCCTTATTTTTATTATGTATTCTACACTCTATTTCAGGGAAAATGGACATCATTTCTATTTTTTAGACAAATTATTTAATAAACTTCATATACTACAAAATTAGTGGAATAACCACTAAAAATATATATTCTTTAGAGAAACAGAGACAACAAAGGATCTAAAACACTTTGATCATCATCCTACGTCAGTGAACGGTGGATTTATGCAATAAAACAAGATTGTCATAATTTTTGAATTTTTCTCAAAATTGGTGGGTTAACCCCTACGATAATAGTGAGTTTTTTGGGTAAATCCTCTGTAAACCAAAACATATAGTTTTAATGTTTTTAAAATTTCTAACCACATTCCTTATTTGTATTATGTATTCTAAACTCTATTTAAGGGTAAATGGACATCATTTCTATTTTTTAGACAACTTATTTAATAAACTTCATATACTACAAAATTAGTGGAATAACCACAAAAAATATCTATTCTTTAGAGAAACAGAGACAACAAAAGATCTAAAACACTTTGACCATCATCCTATGTCAGTGAACGGTTGATTTATGCATTAAAACAAGATTGTCATAATTTTTTAATTTTTCTCAAAATTGGTGGGTTAACAACCCCTACAAAAATAGTGAGTTTTTTTGTGTAAATACTCTTTAAACCAAAACATATAGTTGTAATGTTTTTAAAATTTCTAACCACATTCCTTATTTGTATTATGTATTCTAAACTCTATTTAAGGGTAAATGGACATCATTTCTATTTTTGAGACAACTTATTTAATGAACTTCATATACTACAAAATTAGTGGAATAACCACAAAAATATCTATTCTTTTGAGAAACAGAGACAACAAAAGATCTAAAACACTTTGACCATCATCCTACGTCAGTGAACGGTGGATTTATGCATTAAAACAAGATTGTCATAATTTTTGATTTTTTCTCAAAATTGGTGGGTTAACCCCCTACGATAATAGTGAGTTTTTTGGGTAATTACTCTATAAACCAAAACATATAGTTTTAATGTTTTTAAAATTTCTAACCACATTCCTTATTTGTATTATGTATTCTAAACTCTGTTTAAGGGTAAATGGAAATCATTTCTATTTTTTAGACAACTTATTTAATAAACTTCATATACTACAAAATTAGTGGAATAACCACTACAAATAAATTCTTTAGAGAAACGGAGACAAAAAGGATCCTAAACTCTTTGACCATCTTCCTACGTCAGTGAATGGTGCAATTATGCATTAAAACAAAATTATCATAATTTTTGAATTTTGCTCAAAATTGGTGGGTTAACCCCTACGAAAATAGTGAGTTTTTTGGGTAAATACTCTATAAACCAAAACATATAGTTTTAATGTTTTTAAAATTTCTAACCACATTCCTTATTTGTATTATGTATTCTAAACTCTATTTAAGGGTAAATGGACATCATTTCTATTTTTTAGACAACATATTTAATAAACTTCATATACTACAAAATTAGTGGAATAACCACTAAAAATATCTATTCTTTAGAGAAACAGAGACAACAAAGGATCTAAAACACTTTGACCATCATCCTACGTCAGTGAACGGTTGATTTATGCATTAAAACAAGATTGTCATAATATTTAAATTTTTCTCAAAATTGGTGGGTTAACCCATACGAAAATAGTGAGTTTGTTGGGTAAATACTCTATAAACCAAAACATATAGTTTTAATGTTTTTAAAATTTCTAACCACATTCCTTATTTGTATTATGTATTCTAAACTCTATTTAAGGGTAAATAGACATCATTTCTATTTTTGAGACAACTTATTTAATGAACTTCATATACTACAAAATTAGTGGAATAACCACTAAAAATGTATATTCTTTAGAGAAACAGAGATAACAATGGATCTAAAACACTTTGACCATCATCCGACGTCAATGAACAGTGGATTTATGCATTAAAAGAAGATTGTCATAATTCTTGATTTTTTCTCAAAATTGGTGGGTTAACCCCTACGAAAATAGTTGAGTTTTTTGGGTAAATACTCTATAAACCAAAACATATAGTTTTAATGTTTTTAAAATGTCTAACCACATTCCTTATTTGTATTATGTATTCTAAACTCTATTTAAGGGTAAATAGACATCATTTCTATTTTTTAGACAACCTATTTAATAAACTTCATATACTACAAAATTATTGGAATAACCACTACAAATATATATTCTTTAGAGAAACGGAGACAAAAAGGATCCTAAACTCTTTGACCATCTTCCTACGTCAGTGAATGGTGCACTTATGCATTAAAACAAGATTGTCATAATTTTTGAATTTTTCTCAAAATTGGTGGGTTAACCCCTACGAAAATAGTGAGTTTTTTGGGTAAATACTCTATAAACCAAAACATATAGTTTTAACGTTTTTAAAATTTCTAACCAAATTCCTTATTTGTATTATGTATTCTAAACTCTATTTAAGGGTAAATGGGCATCATTTCTATTTTTGAGACAACTTATTTAATGAACTTCATATACTACAAAATTAGTGGAATAACCACTAAAAATGTCTATTCTTTAGAGAAACAGAGACAACAAAGGATCTAAAACACTTTGAGCATCATCCTACGTCAGTGAACGGTGGATTTATGCATTAAAACAAGATTGTCATAATTTTAGAATTTTTCTCAAAATTGGTGGGTTAACCCCTACGAAAATAGTGAGTTTGTTGGGTAAATACTCTATAAACCAAAACATATAGTTTTAATGTTTTTAAAATTTCTAACCACATTCCTTATTTGTATTATGTATTCTAAACTCTATTTAAGGGTAAATGGACATCAGTTCTATTTTTGAGACAACTTATTTAATAAACTCATATACTACAAAATTAGTGGAATAACCACTAAAAATGTATATTCTTTATAGAAACAGAGACAACAAAGGATCTAAAACACTTTGACCATCATCCTACGTCAGTGAACGGTGGATTTATGCATTAAAACAAAATTGTCATCATTTTTGAATTTTTCTCAAAATTGGTGGGTTAACCCCTACCATAATAGTGAGTTTTTTGGGTAAATACTCTATAAACCAAAACATATAGTTTTAATGTTTTTAAAATTTCTAACCACATTCCTTATATGTATTATGTATTCTAAACTCTATTTAAGGGTAAATGGACATCATTTCTATTTTTTAGACAACTTATTTAATAAACTTCATATACTACAAAATTAGTGGAATAACCACTAAAAATATCTATTCTCTAGAGAAACGGAGACAAAAAGGATCCTAAACTCTTTGACCATCTTCCTACGTCAGTGAACGGTGCAATTATGCATTAAAACAAAATTGTCATAATTTTTGAATTTTTCTCAAAATTGGTGGGTTAACCCCTACGAAAATAGTGAGTTTTTCGGGTAAATACTCTATAAACCAAAACATATAGTTTTAATGTTTTTAAAATTTCTAACCACATTCCTTATTTGTATTATGTATTCTAAACTCTATTTAAGGGTAAATGGACATCATTTCTATTTTTTAGACAACTTATTTAATAAACTTCATATACTACAAAATTAGTGGAATAACCACTAAAAATATCTATTCTTTAGAGAAACAGAGACAACAAAGGATCTAAAACACTTTGACCATCATCCTACGTCAGTGAACGGTGGATTTATGCATTAAAACAAGATTGTCATAATTTTTGAATTTTTCTCAAAATTGGTGGGTTAACCCCTACGATAATAGTGAGTTTTTTGGGTAAATACTCTATAAACCAAAACATATAGTTTTAATGTTTTTAAAATTTCTAACCACATTCCTTATTTGTATTATGTATTCTAAACTCTATTTAAGGGTAAATGGACATCATTTCTATTTTTTAGACAACTTATTTAATAAACTTCATATACTACAAAATTAGTGGAATAACCACTAAAAATATCTATTCTTTAGAGAAACAGAGACAACAAAGGATCTAAAACACTTTGACCATCATCCTACGTCAGTGAACGGTGGATTTATGCATTAAAACAAGATTGTCATAATTTTTGAATTTTTCTCAAAATTGGTGGGTTAACCCCTACGATAATAGTGAGTTTTTTGGGTAAATACTCTATAAACCAAAACATATAGTTTTAATGTTTTTAAAATTTCTAACCACATTCCTTATTTGTATTATGTATTCTAAACTCTATTTAAGGGTAAATGGACATCATTTCTATTTTTTAGACAACTTATTTAATAAACTTCATATACTACAAAATTAGTGGAATAACCACTAAAAATATCTATTCTTTAGAGAAACAGAGACAACAAAGGATCTAAAACACTTTGACCATCATCCTACGTCAGTGAACGGTGGATTTATGCATTAAAACAAGATTGTCATAATTTTTGAATTTTTCTCAAAATTGGTGGGTTAACCCCTACGATAATAGTGAGTTTTTTGGGTAAATACTCTATAAACCAAAACATATAGTTTTAATGTTTTTAAAATTTCTAACCACATTCCTTATTTGTATTATGTATTCTAAACTCTATTTAAGGGTAAATGGACATCATTTCTATTTTTTAGACAACTTATTTAATAAACTTCATATACTACAAAATTAGTGGAATAACCACTAAAAATATCTATTCTTTAGAGAAACAGAGACAACAAAGGATCTAAAACACTTTGACCATCATCCTACGTCAGTGAACGGTTGATTTAAGCATTCAAACAAGATTGTCATAATTTTTGAATTTTTCTCAAAATTGGTGGGTTAACCCCTACGAAAATAGTGAGTTTGTTGGGTAAATACTCTATAAACCAAAACATATAGTTTTAATGTTTTTAAAATTTCTAACCACATTCCTTATTTGTATTACGTATTCTAAACTCCATTTAAGGGTAAATGGACATCATTTCTATTTTTGAGACAACTTATTCAATGAACTTCATATACTACAAAATTACTGGAATAACCACTAAAAATGTATATTCTTTAGAGAAACGGAGACAAAAAGGATCCTAAACTCTTTGACCATCTTCCTACGTCAGTGAATGGTGCACTTATGCATTAAAACAAGATTGTCATAATTTTTGAATTTTTCTCAAAATTGGTGGGTTAACCCCTACGAAAATAGTGAGTTTTTTTTTGGGTAAATACTCTATAAACCAAAACATATAGTTTTAATGTTTTTAAAATTTCTAACCACATTCCTTATTTGTATTATGTATTCTTAACTCTAATTAAGGGTAAATGGACATCATTTCTATTTTTAGACAACTTATTTAATAAACTTCATATACTACGAAATAAGTGGAATAACCACTAAAAATATATATTCTTTAGAGAAACAGAGACAACAAAGGATCTAAAACACTTTGACCATTATCCTACGTCAGTGAACAGTGGATTTATTCATTAAAACAAAATTTTCATAATTTTTGAATTTTGCTCAAAATTGGTGGGTTAACCCCTACGATAATAGTGAGTTTTTTTTGGTAAATGCTCTATAATCCAAAAATATAGTTTTAATGTTTTTAAAATTTCTAACCAAATTCTTTATTTGTATTATGTATTCTAAACTCTATTTCAGGGTAAATGGACATCGTTTCTATTTTTTAGAAAATTTATTTAATAAACTTCATATACTACAAAATTAGTGGAATAACCACTAAAAATTTATATTCTTTAGAGAAACAGAGATAACAAAGGATCTAAAACACTTTGACCATCATCCTACGTCAATGAACAGTGGATTTATGCATTAAAACAAGATTGTCATAATTTTTGATTTTTTCTCAAAATTGGTGGGTTAACCCCTACGAAAATAGTGAGTTTTTTGGGTAAATGCTCTATAAACCAAAACATATAGTTTTAATGTTTTTAAAATTTCTAACCACATTCCTTATTTGTATTATGTATTCTAAACTCTATTTAAGGGTAAATGGACATCATTTCTATTTTTTAGACAAATTATTTAATAAACTTCATATACTACAAAATTAGTGGAATAACCACTAAAAATATCTATTCTTTAGAGAAACAGAGACAACAAAGGATCTAAAACACTTTGACCATCATCCTACGCTAGTGAACAGTGGATTTATGCATTAAAACAAGATTGTCATAATTTTTGAATTTTTCTCAAAATTGGTGGGTTAACCCCTACGATAATAGTGAGTTTTTTTGGGTAAATACTCTATAAACCAAAACATATAGTTTTAATGTTTTAAAAATTTCTAACCACATTCCTTATTTGTATTATGTATTCTAAACTCTATTTAAGGGTAAATGGACATCATTTCTATTTTTTAGACAGCTTATTTAATAAACTTCATATACTACAAAATTAGTGGAATAACCACTAAAAATATCTATTCTTTAGAGAAACAGAGACAACAAAGGATCTAAAACACTTGACCATCATCCTACGTTAGTGAACGGTTGATTTATGCATTAAAACAAGATTGTCATAATTTTTGAATTTTTCTCAAAATTGGTGGGTTAACCCCTACGAAAATAGTGAGTTTGTTGGGTAAATACTCTATAAACCAAAACATAAAGTTTTAATGTTTTTTAAATTTCTAACCACATTCCTTATTTGTATTATGTATTCTAAACTCTATTTAAGGGTAAATGGACATCATTTCTATTTTTGAGACAACTTATTCAATGAACTTCATATACTACAAAATTAGTGGAATAACCACTAAAAATGTATATTCTTTAGAGAAACAGAGATAACAAAGGATCTAAAACACTTTGACCATCATCCTACGTCAGTGAACGGTGGATTTATGCATTAAAACAAGATTGTCATAATTTTTGAATTTTTCTCAAAATTGGTGGGTTAACCCCTACGATAATAGTGAGTTTTTTGGGTAAATACTCTATAAACCAAAAAATATAGTTTTAATGTTTTTAAAATTTCTAACCACATTCCTTATTTGTATTATGTATTCTAAACTCTATTTAAGGGTAAATGGACATCATTTCTATTTTTTAGACAACTTATTTAATAAACTTCATATACTACAAAATTAGTGGAATAACCACTAAAAATATCTATTCTTTAGAGAAACAGAGACAACAAAGGATCTAAAACACTTTGACCATCATCCTACGTCAGTGAACGGTGGATTTATGCATTAAAACAAGATTGTCATAATTTTTGAATTTTTCTCAAAATTGGTGGGTTAACCCCTACGAAAATAGTGAGTTTTTTGGGTAAATACTCTATAAACCAAAACATATAGTTTTAATGTTTTTAAAATTTCTAACCACATTCCTTATTTGTATTATGTATTCTAAACTCTATTTAAGGGTAAATGGACATCATTTCTATTTTTTAGACAACTTATTTAATAAACTTCATATACTACAAAATTAGTGGAATAACCACTAAAAATATCTATTCTTTAGAGAAACAGAGACAACAAAGGATCTAAAACACTTTGACCATCATCCTACGTCAGTGAACGGTGGATTTATGCATTAAAACAAGATTGTCATAATTTTTGAATTTTTCTCAAAATTGGTGGGTTAACCCCTACGAAAATAGTGAGTTTTTTGGGTAAATACTCTATAAACCAAAACATATAGTTTTAATGTTTTTAAAATTTCTAACCACATTCCTTATTTGTATTATGTATTCTAAACTCTATTTAAGGGTAAATGGACATCATTTCTATTTTTTAGACAACTTATTTAATAAACTTCATATACTACAAAATTAGTGGAATAACCACTAAAAATATCTATTCTTTAGAGAAACAGAGACAACAAAGGATCTAAAACACTTTGACCATCATCCTACGTCAGTGAACGGTGGATTTATGCATTAAAACAAGATTGTCATAATTTTTGAATTTTTCTCAAAATTGGTGGGTTAACCCCTACGAAAATAGTGAGTTTTTTGGGTAAATACTCTATAAACCAAAACATATAGTTTTAATGTTTTTAAAATTTCTAACCACATTCCTTATTTGTATTATGTATTCTAAACTCTATTTAAGGGTAAATGGACATCATTTCTATTTTTTAGACAACTTATTTAATAAACTTCATATACTACAAAATTAGTGGAATAACCACTAAAAATATCTATTCTTTAGAGAAACAGAGACAACAAAGGATCTAAAACACTTTGACCATCATCCTACGTCAGTGAACGGTGGATTTATGCATTAAAACAAGATTGTCATAATTTTTGAATTTTTCTCAAAATTGGTGGGTTAACCCCTACGAAAATAGTGAGTTTTTTGGGTAAATACTCTATAAACCAAAACATATAGTTTTAATGTTTTTAAAATTTCTAACCACATTCCTTATTTGTATTATGTATTCTAAACTCTATTTAAGGGTAAATGGACATCATTTCTATTTTTTAGACAACTTATTTAATAAACTTCATATACTACAAAATTAGTGGAATAACCACTAAAAATATCTATTCTTTAGAGAAACAGAGACAACAAAGGATCTAAAACACTTTGACCATCATCCTACGTCAGTGAACGGTGGATTTATGCATTAAAACAAGATTGTCATAATTTTTGAATTTTTCTCAAAATTGGTGGGTTAACCCCTACGATAATAGTGAGTTTTTGGGGTAAATACTCTATAAACCAAAACATATAGTTTTAATGTTTTTAAAATTTCTAACCACATTCCTTATTTGTATTATGTATTCTCATCTCTATTTCAGGGTAAATGGACATCATTTCTATTTTTTAGACAAATTATTTAATAAACTTCATATACTACAAAATTAGTGGAATAACCACTAAAAATATCTATTCTTTAGAGAAACAGAGACAACAAAGGATCTAAAACACTTTGACCATCATCCTACGCTAGTGAACAGTGGATTTATGCATTAAAACAAGATTGTCATAATTTTTGAATTTTTTTTAAAATTGGTGGGTTAACCCCTACGATAATAGTGAGTTTTTTGGGTAAATGCTCTATAAACCAAAACATATAGTTTTAATGTTTTTAAAATTTCAAACCACATTCCTTATTTTTATTATGTATTCTACAATCTATTTCAGGGTAAATGGACATCATTTCTATTTTTAGACAAATTATTTAATAAACTTCATATACTACAAAATTAGTGGAATAACCACTAAAAATGTTTATTCTTTGGAGAAACAGAGACAACAAAGGATCTAAAACACTTTGACCATCATCCTACGTTAGTGAACGGTGGATTTATGCATTAAAACAAGATTGTCATAATTTTTGAATTTTTCTCAAAATTAGTGGGTTAACCCCTACGATAATAGTGAGTTTTTTGGGTAAATACTCTATAAACCAAAACATATAGTTTTAATGTTTTTAAAATTTCTAACCACATTCCTTATTTGTATTATGTATTCTGAACTCTATTTAAGGGTAAATGGACATCATTTCTATTTTTTAGACAACCTATTTAATAAACTTCATATACTACAAAATTATTGGAATAACCACTACAAATATATATTCTTTAGAGAAACGGAGACAAAAAGGATCCTAAACTCTTTGACCATCTTCTTACGTCAGTGAATGGTGCAATTATGCATTAAAACAAGATTGTCATAATTTTTGAATTTTGCTCAAAATTGGTGGGTTATCCCCTACGAAAATAGTGAGTTTTTTGGGTAAATACTCTATAAACCAAAACATATAGTTTTAATGTTTTTAAAATTTCTAACCACATTCCTTATTTTTATTATGTATTCTAAACTCTATTTAAGGGTAAATGGACATCATTTCTATTTTTTAGATAGCTTATTTAATAAACTTCATATACTACAAAATTAGTGGAATAACCACTAAAAATATCTATTCTTTAGAGAAACAGAGACAACAAAGGATCTAAAACACTTTGACCATCATCCTACGTTAGTGAACGGTTGATTTATGCATTAAAACAAGATTGTCAAATTTTTGAATTTTTCTCAAAATTGGTGGGTTAACAACCCCTACGAAAATAGTGAGTTTGTTGGGTAAATACTCTATAAACCAAAACATATAGTTTTAATGTTTTTAAAATTTCTAACCACATTCCTTATTTGTATTATGTATTCTAAACTCTATTTAAGGGTAAATGGACATCATTTCTATTTTTGAGACAACTTATT
>MU106354.1:0-86955 GCA_012274485.2 Sinapis alba | reverse complement strand
CCCCTACGAAAATAGTGAGTTTGTTGGGTAAATACTCTATAAACCAAAACATATAGTTTTAATGTTTTTAAAATTTCTAACCACATTCCTTATTTGTATTATGTATTCTAAACTCTATTTAAGGGTAAATGGACATCATTTCTATTTTTGAGACAACTTATTTAATGAACTTCATATACTACAAAATTAGTGGAATAACTACTAAAAATGTATATTCTTTAGAGAAACAGAGACAACAAAGGATCTAAAACACTTTGACCATCATCCTACGTCAGTGAACGGTGGATTTATACATTAAAACAAGATTGTCCTAATTTTTGAATTTTTCTCAAAATTGGTGGGTTAACAACCCCTACGATAATAGTGAGTTTTTTGGGTAAATACTCTATAAACCAAAACATATAGTTTTAATGTTTTTAAAATTTCTAACCACATTCCTTATTTGTATTATGTATTCTAAACTCTATTTAAGGGTAAATGGACATCATTTCTATTTTTTAGACAACTTATTTAATAAACTTCATATACTACGAAATAAGTGGAATAACCACTAAAAATATATATTCTTTAGAGAAACAGAGACAACAAAGGATCTAAAACACTTTGACCATTATCCTACGTCAGTGAACAGTGGATTTATGCATTAAAACAAAATTTTCATAATTTTTGAATTTTGCTCAAAATTGGTGGGGTTAACCCCTACGATAATAGTGAGTTTTTTTGGTAAATGCTCGATAATCCAAAAATATAGTTTTAATGTTTTTAAAATTTCTAACCAAATTCTTTATTTGTATTATGTATTCTAAACTCTATTTCAGGGTAAATGGACATCGTTCCTATTTTTTAGAAAATTTATATAATAAACTTCATATACTACAAAATTAGTGGAATAACCACTGAAAATTTATATTCTTTAGAGAAACAGAGATAACAAAGGATCTAAAACACTTTGACCATCATCCTACGTCAATGAACAGTGGATTTATGCATTAAAACAAGATTGTCATAATATTTGATTTTTTCTCAAAATTGGTGGTTTAACCTCTACGAAAATAGTGAGTTTTTTGGGTAAATGCTCTATAAACCAAAACATATAGTTTTAATGTTTTTAAAATTTCTAACCACATTCCTTATTTGTATTATGTATTCTAAACTCTATTTAAGGGTAAATGGACATTATTTCTATTTTTTACACAACTTATTTAATAAACTTCATATACTACAAAATTAGTGGAATAACCACTAAAAATATCTATTCTTTAGAGAAACAGAGACAACAAAAGATCTAAAACACTTTGACCATCATCCTACGTCAGTGAACGGTGGATTTATGCATTAAAACAAGATTGTCATAATTTTTGAATTTTTCTCAAAATTGGTGGGTTAACCCCTACGATAATAGTGAGTTTTTTGGGTAAATGCTCTATAAACCAAAACATATAGTTTTAATGTTTTTAAAATTTCAAACCACATTCCTTATTTTTATTATGTATTCTACACTCTATTTCAGGGTAAATGGACATCATTTCTATTTTTTAGACAAATTATTTAATAAACTTCATATACTACAAAATTAGTGGAATAACCACTAAAAATATCTATTCTTTAGAGAAACAGAGACAACAAAGGATCTAAAACACTTTGACCATCATCCTACGTCAGTGAACGGTGGATTTATGCATTAAAACAAGATTGTCATAATTTTTGAATTTTTCTCAAAATTGGTGGGTTAACCCCTACGAAAATAGTGAGTTTTTTGGGTAAATACTCTATAAACCAAAACATATAGTTTTAATGTTTTTAAAATTTCTAACCACATTCCTTATTTGTATTATGTATTCTAAACTCTATTTAAGGGTAAATGGACATCATTTCTATTTTTTAGACAACTTATTTAATAAACTTCATATACTACAAAATTAGTGGAATAACCACTAAAAATATCTATTCTTTAGAGAAACAGAGACAACAAAGGATCTAAAACACTTTGACCATCATCCTACGTCAGTGAACGGTGGATTTATGCATTAAAACAAGATTGTCATAATTTTTGAATTTTTCTCAAAATTGGTGGGTTAACCCCTACGAAAATAGTGAGTTTTTTGGGTAAATACTCTATAAACCAAAACATATAGTTTTAATGTTTTTAAAATTTCTAACCACATTCCTTATTTGTATTATGTATTCTAAACTCTATTTAAGGGTAAATGGACATCATTTCTATTTTTTAGACAACTTATTTAATAAACTTCATATACTACAAAATTAGTGGAATAACCACTAAAAATATCTATTCTTTAGAGAAACAGAGACAACAAAGGATCTAAAACACTTTGACCATCATCCTACGTCAGTGAACGGTGGATTTATGCATTAAAACAAGATTGTCATAATTTTTGAATTTTTCTCAAAATTGGTGGGTTAACCCCTACGAAAATAGTGAGTTTTTTGGGTAAATACTCTATAAACCAAAACATATAGTTTTAATGTTTTTAAAATTTCTAACCACATTCCTTATTTGTATTATGTATTCTAAACTCTATTTAAGGGTAAATGGACATCATTTCTATTTTTTAGACAACTTATTTAATAAACTTCATATACTACAAAATTAGTGGAATAACCACTAAAAATATCTATTCTTTAGAGAAACAGAGACAACAAAGGATCTAAAACACTTTGACCATCATCCTACGTCAGTGAACGGTGGATTTATGCATTAAAACAAGATTGTCATAATTTTTGAATTTTTCTCAAAATTGGTGGGTTAACCCCTACGAAAATAGTGAGTTTTTTGGGTAAATACTCTATAAACCAAAACATATAGTTTTAATGTTTTTAAAATTTCTAACCACATTCCTTATTTGTATTATGTATTCTAAACTCTATTTAAGGGTAAATGGACATCATTTCTATTTTTTAGACAACTTATTTAATAAACTTCATATACTACAAAATTAGTGGAATAGCCACTAAAAATATCTATTCTCTAGAGAAACGGAGACAAAAAGGATCCTAAACTCTTTGACCATCTTCCTACGTCAGTGAACGGTGCAATTATGCATTAAAACAAAATTATCATAATTTTTGAATTTTTCTCAAAATTGGTGGGTTAACCCCTACAAAAATAGTGAGTTTTTTGGGTAAATACTCTATAAACCAAAACATATAGTTTTAATGTTTTTAAAATTTCTAACCACATTCCTTATTTGTATTATGTATTCTAAACTCTATTTAAGGGTAAATGGACATCATTTCTATTTTTTAGAAAACTTATTTAATAAAATTCATATACTACAAAATTAGTGGAATAACCACTAAAAATATATATTCTTTAGAGAAACAGAGACAACAAAAGATCTAAAACACTTTGACCATCATCCTACGTCAGTGAACGGTTGATTTATGCATTAAAACAAGATTGTCATAATTTTTGATTTTTTCTCAAAATTGGTGGGTTAACCCCTACGAAAATAGTGAGTTTTTTGGGTAAATACTCTATAAACCAAAACATATAGTTTTAACGTTTTTAAAATTTCTAACCACATTCCTTATTTGTATTATGTATTCTAAACTCTATTTAAGGGTAAATGGACATCATTTCTATTTTTTAGACAACTTATTTAATAAACTTCATGTACTACAAAATTAGTGGAATAACCACTAAAAATATCTATTCTTTAGAGAAACAGAGACAACAAAGGATCTAAAACACTTTGACCATCTTCCTACGTCAGTGAACGGTGCAATTATGCATTAAAACAAAATTGTCATAATTTTTGAATTTTGCTCAAAATTGGTGGGTTAACCCCTACGATAATAGTGAGTTTTTTGGGTAAATACTCTATAAACCAAAACATATAGTTTTAATGTTTTTAAAATTTCTAACCACATTCCTTATTTGTATTATGTATTCTAAACTCTATTTAAGGGTAAATGGACATCATTTCTATTTTTTAGACAACTTATTTAATAAACTTCATATACTACAAAATTAGTGGAATAACCACTAAAAATATCTATTCTTTAGAGAAACAGAGACAACAAAGGATCTAAAACACTTTGACCATCATCCTACGTCACTGAACGGTTGATTTATGCATTAAAATAAGATTGTCATAATTTTTGAATTTTTCTCAAATTGGTGGGTTAACCCCTACGATAATAGTGAGTTTTTTGGGTAAATACTCTATAAACCAAAACATATAGTTTTAATGTTTTTAAAATTTCTAACCACATTCCTTATTTGTATTATGTATTCTTTGCTCTATTTCAGGGTAAATGGACATAATTTCTATTGTTTAGACAACTTATTTAGTAAACTTCATATACTACAAAATTAGTGGAATAACCACTAAAAATATCTATTCTTTAGAGAAACAGAGACAACAAAGGATCTAAAACACTTTGACCATCATCCTACGTCAGTGAAAGGTGGATTTATGTCTTAAAACAAGATTGTCATAATTTTTGAATTTTTCTCAAAATTGGTGGGTTAACCCCTACGAAAATAGAGAGTTTTTTGGGTAAATGCTCTATAAACCAAAACATATAGTTTTAATGTTTTTAAAATTTCTAACCACATTCCTTATTTGTATTATGTATTCTCAACTATATTTAAGGGTAAATGGACATCATTTCTATTTTTTAGACAACTTATTTAATAAACTTCATATACTACAAAATTAGTGGAATAACCACTAAAAATATCTATTCTTTAGAGAAACAGAGACAACAAAGGATCTAAAACACTTTGACCATCATCCTACGTCAGTGAACGGTGGATTTATGCATTAAAACAAGATTGTCATAATTTTTGAATTTTTCTCAAAAAGTGTAGGTTAACCCCTACGAAAATAGTGAGTTTTTTTGGTAAATACTCTATAAACCAAAACATATAGTTTTAATGTTTTTAAAATTTCTAACCACATTCCTTATTTGTATTATGTATTCTAAACTCTATTTAAGGGTAAATGGACATCATTTCTATTTTTTAGACAACTTATTTAGTAAACTTCATATACTACAAAATTAGTGGAATAACCACTAAAAATATCTATTCTTTAGAGAAATAGAGACAACAAATGATCTAAAACACTTTGACCATCATCCTACGTCAGTGAACAGTGGATTTATGCATTAAAACAAGATTGTCATAGTTTTGATTTTTTCTTAAAATTGGTGGGTCCCTACGAAAATAGAGAGTTTTTTGGGTAACTGCTCTATAAACCAAAACATATAGTTTTAATATTTTTAAAATTTCTAACCACATTCCTTATTTGTATTATGTATTCTAAACTCTATTTCAGGGTGAATGGACATTATTTCTATTTTTTAGACAAATTATTTAATAAACGTCAAATACTAAAAAATTAGTGGAATAACCACTAAAAATATATATTCTTTAGAGAAACGGGGACAAAAAGGATCCTAAACTCTTTGACCATCTTCCTACGTCAGTGAACGGTGCAATTATGCATTAAAACCAAATTGTCATAATTTTTGAATTTTGCACAAAATTGGTGGGTTAACCCCTACGAAAATAGTTGAGTTTTTTGGGTAAATACTCTATAAACCAAAACATATATATTTAATGTTTTAAAAATTTCTAACCACATTCCTTATTTGTATTATGTATTCTAAACTTTATTTAAGGGTAAATGAACATCATTTCTATTTTGTAGATAACTTATTTAATAAACTTCATATACTACAAAATTAGTGGAATAACCACTAAAAATATCTATTCTTTAGAAAAACAGAGACAACAAAGGATCTAAAACACTTTGACAATCATCCTACGTCAGTGAACGGTGGATTTATGCATTAAAACAAGATTGTCATGATTTTTGAATTTTTCTCAAAATTAGTGGGTTAACCCCTACGAAAATAGAAAGTTTTTTGGGTAAATGCTCTATAAACAAAAACATATAGTTTTAATGTTTTTAAAATTTCTAACCACATTCCTTATTTGTATGATGTATTCTAATCTCTATTCCAGGGTAAATGGACATCATTTCTATTTTTTAGACAAATTATTTAATAAACTTCATATACTAAAAAATTAGTGGAATAACCACTAAAAATATCTATTCTTTAGAGAAACAGAGACAACAAAGGATCTAAAACACTTTGACCATCATCCTACGTCAGTGAACGGTTGATTTATGCATTAAAACAAGATTGTCATAATTTTTGAATTTTTCTCAAAATTGGTGGGTTAACCCCTACGAAAATAGAGAGTTTTTTGGGTAAATGCTCTATAAACCAAAACATATAGTTTTAATGTTTTTAAAATTTCTAACCACATTCCTTATTTGTATTATGTATTCTAAACTCTATTTCAGGGTAAATGGACATCATTTCTATTTTTTAGACAACTTATTTAATAAACTTCATATACTACAAAATTAGTGAAATAACCACTAAAAATATCTATTCTTTAGAGAAACAGAGACAACAAAGGATCTAAAACACTTTGACCATCATCCTACATCACTGAACAGTGGATTTATGCTTTAAAACAATATTGTCATAATTTTTGAATTTTTCTTAAAATTGGTGGTTTAACCCCTACGAAAATAGAGAGTTTTTTGGGTAAATACTCTATAAACCAAAACATATAGTTTTAATGTTTTTAAAATTTCTAACCATATTTTTTATTTGTATTATGTATTCTAAACTCTATTTCTGGGTAAATGGACATCGTTTCTAATTTTTAGGCAATTTATTTATTAAACTTCATATACTACAATATTAGTGGAATAACCACAAAAAATATCTATTTTAGAGAGAAACGGAGACAAAAAGGATCCTAAACTCTTTGACCATCTTCCTACGTCAGTGAACGGTGCAATTATGCATTAAAAAAAGATTGTCATAATTTTTAAATTTTGGTCAAAATTGGTGGGTTAACCCCAACGAAAATATTGAGTTTTTTGGTAAATGCTCTATAAACCAAAACATATAGTTTTAATGTTTTTAAAATTTCTAACCATATTCCTTATTTGTATTATGTATTCTAATCTCTATTTCAGGGTAAATGGACATCATTTCTATTTTTTAGACAAATTATTTAATAAACTTCATATACTACAAAATTAGTGGAATAACCACTTAGAATATCTATTCTTTAGAGAAACAGAGACAACAAAGGATCTAAAACACTTTGACCATCATCCTACGTCACTGAACGGTGGATTTATGCATTAAAACAAGATTGTCATAATTTTTGATTTTTTCTCAAAATTGGTGGGTTTTTGGGTAAATTCTCTATAATCCAAAACATATAGTTTTAATGTTTTCAAAATTTCTAACCACATTCTTTATTTGTATTATGTATTCTAAACTCTATTTCAGGGTAAATGGACATCATTTCTATTTTTTAGACAAATTATTTAATAAACTTCATATACTACAAAATTAGTGGAATAACCACTAAAAATATCTATTCTTTAGAGAAACAGAGACAACAAAGGATCTAAAACACTTTGACAATCATCCTACTTCAGTGAACTGTGGATTTATGCATTAAAACAAGATTGTCATGATTTTTTAATTTTTCTCAAAATTGGTGGGTTAACCCCTACGAAAATAGAGAGTTTTTTGGGTAAATGCTCTATAAACCAAAACATATAGTTTTACTGTTTTTAAAATTTCTAACCACATTCCTTATTTGTATTATGTATTCTCATCTCTATTTCAGGGTAAATCGACATCATTTCTATTTTTTAGACAAATTATTTAATAAACTTCATATACTACAAAATTAGTGGAATAACCACTAAAAATATCTATTCTTTAGAGAAACAGAGACAACAAAGGATCTAAAACACTTTGACCATCATCCTACGTCAGTGAACGGTTGATTTATGCATTAAAACAAGATTGTCATAATTTTTGAATTTTTCTCAAAATTGGTGGGCTAACCCCTACGAAAATAGAGAGTTTTTTGGGTAAATGCTCTATAAACCAAAACATATAGTTTTAATGTTTTTAAAAGTTCTAACCACATTCTTTATTTGTATTATGTATTCTAAACTCTATTTCAGGGTAAATGGACATCATTTCTATTTTTTAGACAACTTATTTAATAAACTTCATATACTACAAAATTAGTGGAATAACCACTAAAAATATCTATTCTGTAGGGAAATAGAGACAACAAGGGATCTAAAACACTTTGACCATCATCCTACGTCACTGAACAGTGGATTTATGCATTAAAACAAGATTGTCATAATTTTTAAATTTTTCTTAAAATTGGTGGGTTAACCCCTACGAAAATAGAGAGTTTTTTGGGTAAATACTCTATAAACCAAAACATATAGTTTTAATGTTTTTAAAATTTCTAACCACATTTTTTATTTGTATTATGTATTCTAAACTCTATTTCAGGGTAAATGGACATCGTTTCTAATTTTTAGGCAATTTATTTAATAACCTTCATATACTACAAAATTAGTGGAATAACCACAAAAAATATCTATTCTAGAGAGAAACAAAGACAAAAAGGATCCTAAACTCTTTGACCATCTTCCTACGTCAGTGAACGGTGCAATTATGCATTTAAACAAAATTGTCATAATTTTTGAAATTTGGTCGAAATTGGTGGGTTAACCCCCAACGAAAATATTGAGTTTTTTGGTAAATGCTCTATAAACCAAAACATATAGTTTTAATGTTTTTAAAATTTCTAACCACATTCCTTATTTGTATTATGTATTCTAAACTCTATTTCAGGGACATTATTTCTATTTTTTAGGGAATTTATTTAATAAACTTCATATACTACAAAATTAGTGGAATAACCACTAAAAATATATATTCTTTAGAGAAACAGAGATAAAAAAGGATCTAAAACACTTTGACCATCATCCAACGTCAATGAACGGTGGATTTATGCATTAAAACAAAATTGTCATAATTTTTGATTTTTTCTCAAAATTGGTGGGTTAACCCCTACGAAAATAGATAGTTTTTTGGGTAAATTCTCTATAATCCAAAACATATAGTTTTAATGTTTTTAAAATTTCTAACCACATTCCTTATTTGTATTATGTATTCTAAACTCTATTTCAGGGTAAATGGACATCATTTCTATTTTTTAGACAAATTATTTAATAAACTTCATATACTACAAAATTAATGGAATAACCACTAAAAATATCTATTCTTTAGAGAAACAGAGACAACAAAGGATCTAAAACACTTTGACAATCATCCTACGTCAGTGAACGGTGGATTTATGCATTAAAACAAGATTGTCATGATTTTTGAATTTTTCTCAAAATTGGTGGGTTAACCCCTACGAAAATAGAAAGTTTTTTGGGTAAATGCTCTATAAACAAAAACATATAGTTTTAATGTTTTTAAAATTTCTAACCACATTCCTTATTTGTATTATGTATTCTAATCTCTATTTCAGGGTAAATGGACATCATTTCTATTTTTTAGACAACTTATTTAATAAACTTCATATACTACAAAATTAGTGAAATAACCACTAAAAATATCTATTCTTTAGAGAAACAGAGACAACAAAGGATCTAAAACACTTTGACCATCATCCTACGTCAGTGAACGGTTGATTTATGCATTAAAACAAGATTGTCATAATTTTTGAATTTTTCTCAAAATTGGTGGGTTAACCCCTACGAAAATAGAGAGTTTTGTGGGTAAATGCTCTATAAACCAAAACATATAATTTTAATGTTTTTAAAAGTTCTAACCACATTCCTTATTTGTATTATGTATTCTAAACTCTATTTCAGGGTAAATGGACATCATTTCTATTTTTTAGACAACTTATTTAATAAACTTCATATACTACAAAATTAGTGAAATAACCACTAAAAATATCTATTCTTTAGAGAAACAGAGACAACAAAGGATCTAAAACACTTTGACCATCATCCTACGTCACTGAACAGTGGATTTATGCATTAAAACAATATTGTCATAATTTTTGAATTTTTCTTAAAATTGGTGGTTTAACCCCTACGAAAATAGAGAGTTTTTTGGGTAAATACTCTATAAACCAAAACATATAATTTTAATGTTTTTAAAATTTCTAACCACATTCTTTATTTGTATTATGTATTCTAAACTCTATTTCAGGGTAAATGGACATCGTTTCTAATTTTTAGGCAATTTATTTAATAAACTTCATATACTACAAAATTAGTGGAATAACCACAAAAAATATCTATTCTAGAGAGAAACGGAGACAAAAAGGATCATAAACTCTTTGACCATCTTCCTACGTCAGTGAACGGTGCAATTATGCATTAAAACAAGATTGTCATAATTTTTGAATTTTGGTCGAAATTGATGGGTTAACCCCAACGAAAATATTGAGTTTTTTGGTAAATTTTCTATAAACCAAAACATATAGTTTTAATGTTTTTAAAATTTCTAACCATATTCCTTATTTGTTTTATGTATTCTAATTTCTATTTCAGGGTAAATGGACATCATTTCTATTTTTTAGACAAATTATTTAATAACCTTCATATACTACAAAATTAGTGGAATAACCACTAAAAATATATATTCTTTAGAGAAACAGAGACAACAAAGGATCTAAAACACTTTTACCATCATCCTATGTCAGTGAACGGTTGATTTATGCATTAAAACAAGATTGTCATAATTTTTGAATTTTTCTCAAAATTGGTGGGTTAACCCCTACGAAAATAGAGAGTTTTTTGGGTAAATGCTCTATAAACCAAAACATATAGTTTTATTGTTTTTAAAATATCTAACCACATTCTTTATTTGTATTATGTATTCTAAACTCTATTTCAGGGTAAATGGACATCATTTCTATTTTTTAGACAAATTATTTAATAAACTTCATATACTACAAAATTAGTGAAATAACCCATAAAAATATCTATTCTTTAGAGAAACAGAGATACCAAAGGATCTAAAACACTTTGACCATCATCCTACGTCAGTGAACGGTGGATTTATACATTAAAACAAAATTGTCCTAATTTTTTAATTTTTCTCAAAATTGGTTGGTTAACCCCTACGAAAATAGGTAGTTTTTTGGGTAAATGCTCTATAAACCAAAACATATAGTTTTAATGTTTTTAAAATTTCTAACCACATTCTTTATTTGTATTATGTATTCTAAACTCTATTTCAGGGTAAATGGACATCGTTTCTAATTTTTAAGCAATTTATTTAATAAACTTCATATACTACAAAATTAGTGGAATAACCACAAAAAAATATCTATTCTAGAGAGAAACGGAGACAAAAAGGATCCTAAACTATTTGACCATCTTCCTACGTCAGTGAACGGTGCAATTATGCATTAAAACAAGATTGTCATAATTTTTGATTTTGCTCAAAATTGGTGGGTTAACCCCAACGAAAATATTGAGTTTTTTTTGGTAAATGCTCTATAATCTAAAAATATAGTTTTAATTAATGTTTTTAAAATTTCTAACAACATTCTTTATTTGTATTATGTATTCTAAACTCTATTTCAGGGTAAATGGACATCGTTTCTAATTTTTAGGGAATTTATTTAATAAACTTCATATACTACAAAATTAGTGGAATAACCACTAAAAATATATATTCTTTAGAGAAACATAGATAACAAAGGATCTAAAACACTTTGACCATCATCCTACGTCAATGAACGGTGGATTTATGCATTAAAACAAGATTGTGATAATTTTTGAATTTTTCTCAAAATTGGTGGATTAACCCCTACGAAAATAATGAGTTTTTTTGGGTAAATGCTCTATAAACCAAAACATATAGTTTTAATGTTTTTAAACTTTCTAACCAAATTATTTATTTGTATTATGTATTCTAAACTCTATTTCAGGGTAAATACACATCGTTTCTAATTTTTAGGGAATTTATTTAATAAACTTCATATACTACAAAATTAGTGGAATAACCACTAAAATATATATTCTTTAGAGAAACAGAGATAAAAAAGATCTAAAATACTTTGACCATCATCCAACGTCAATGAACGGTGGATTTATGCATTAAAACAAGATTATCATAATTTTTGATTTTTTCTCAAAATTGGTGGGTTAACCCCTACGAAAATAGTGAGTTTTTTGGGTAAATGCTCTATAAACCAAAACATATAGTTTTAATGTTTTTAAAATTTCTAACCACATTCCTTATTTGTATTATGTATTCTAAACTCTATTTCAGAGTAAATGGACATCATTTCTATTTTTTAGACAAATTATTTAATAAACTTCATATACTACAAAATTAGTGGAATAACCACTAAAAATATCTATTCTTTAGAGAAACGGAGACAAAAAGGATCCTAAACTCTTTGACCATCTTTCTACGTCAGTGAACGGTGCAATTATTCATTAAAACAAGATTGTCATAATTTTTGAATTTTGCTCAAAATTGGTGGGTTAACCCCTACGAAAATATTGAGTTTTTTTGGTAAATGCTCTATAATCCAAAAAATATAGTTTTAATGTTTTTAAAATTTCTAACCACATTCTTTATTTGTATTATGTATTCTAAACTCTATTTCAGGGTAAATGGACATCGTTTCTAATTTTTAGGCAATTTATTTAATCAACTTCATATACTACAAAATTAGTGGAATAACCACTAAAAATATCTATTCTTTAGAGAAACAGAGATAAAAAGGATCTAAAACACTTTGACCGTCATCCAACAACAATGAACGATGGATTTATGCATTAAAACAAGATTGTCATAATTTTTGATTTTTCTCAAAATTGGTGGGTTAACCCCTACGAAAATAGTGAGTTTTTTGGGTAAATGCTCTATAAACCAAAACATATAGTTTTAATGTTTTAAAAATTTCTAACCACATTCTTTATTTGTATTATGTATTCTAAACTCTATTTCAGGATAAGTGGACATCGTTTCTAATTTTTAGGCAATTTATTTAATAAACATTATATACTACAAAATTAGTGGAATAACCACAAAAAATATCTATTCTTTAGAGAAACGGAGACAAAAAGGATCCTAAACTCTTTGACCCTCTTCCTACGTCAGTGAACGGTGTAATTATGCATTAAAACAAGATTGTCATAATTTTTGAATTTTTCTCAAAATTGGTGGGTCAACCCCTATGAAAATAGTGAGTTTTTTGGGTAAATGCTCTATAATCCAAAACATATAGTTTAATGTTTTTAAAATTTCTAACCACATTCTTTATTTGTATTATGTATTATAAACTCTATTTCAGGGTAAATGGACATTGTTTCTAATTTTTAGGCATTTTATTTAATAAACTTCATATACTACAAAATTAGTGGAATAACCATAAAAAATATATATTCTTTAGAGAAACGGAGACAAAAAGGATCCTAAACTCTTTGACCATCTTCCTACGTCAGTGAACGGTGCAATTATGCATTAAAACAAGTTTGTGATAATTTTTGAATTTTTCTCAAAATTGGTGGATTAACCCCTACGAAGGTAGTGAGTTTTTTGGGTAAATGCTCTATAAACCAAAACATATAGTTTTAATATTTTTAAACTTTCTAACCATATTCTTTATTTGTATTATGTATTCTAAACTCTATTTCAGGGTAAATGGACATCGTTTCTAATTTTTAGGGAATTTATTTAATAAACTTCATATACTACAAAATTACTGGAATAATCACTAAAAATATATATTCTTTAGAGAAACAGAGATAAAAAGGATCTAAAACACTTTGACCGTCATCCAACGTCAATGAACGGTGGATTTATGCATTAAAACAAGATTTTCATAATTTTTGATTTTTTCTCAAAATTGGTGGGTTAACCCCTACGAAAATAGTGAGTTTTTGGGTAAGTGCTATAATCCAAAACATATAGTTTTAATGTTTTTAAAATTTCTAACCACATTCTTTATTTGTATTATGTATTCTAAACTCCATTTCAGGATAAATGGACTTCGTTTCTAAATTTTAGGCAATTTATTTAATAAACTCATATACTAAAAAAATTAGTGGAATAACCACTAAAAATATATATTCTTTAGAGAAACAGAGACAAAAAGGATCATAAACTCTTTGACCATCTTCCTACGTCAGTGAACGGTGCAATTATGCATTAAAACAAGATTGTCATAACTTTTGAATTTTGCTCAAAATTGGTGGGTTAACCCCTACAAAAATATTGAGTTTTTTTTGGTAAATGCTCTATAATCGAAAAATATAGTTTTAATGTTTTTAAAATTTCTAACCACATTCTTTATTTGTATTATGTATTCTAAACTCTATTTCAGGGTAAATGGACATCGTTTCTAATTTTTAGGCAATTTATTTAATAAACTTCACATACTACAAAATTAGTGGAATAACCACTAAAAATATATATTCTTTAGAGAAACAGAGACAACAAAGGATCTAAAACACTTTGGCCATCATCCTACGTCAGTGAACGGTGGATTTATGCATTAAAACAAGATTGTGATAATTTTTGAACTTTTCTCAAAAATGGTGGGTTAACCCCTACGAAAATATTGAGTTTTTTGGTAAATGCTCTATAATCTAAAAAAATATAGTTTTAATGTTTTTAAAATTCCTAACCACATTCTTTATTTGAATTATGTATTATAAACTCTATTTCAGGGTAAATGGACATCGTTTCTAATTTTTAGGCAATTTATTTAATAAACTTCATATACTACAAAATTAGTGGAATAACCACTAAAAATATCTATTCTTTAGAGAAACAGAGATAAAAAGGATCTAAAACACTTTGACCATCATCCAACAACAATCAACGGTGGATTTATGCATTAAAACAAGATTGTCATAATTTTTGATTTTTTCTCAAAATTTGTGGGTTAACCCCTACGAAAATAGTGAGTTTTTTGGGTAAATGCTCTATAAACCAAAACATATAGTTTTAATGTTTTAAAAATTTCTAACCACATTCTTTATTTGTATTATGTATTCTAAACTCTATTTCAGGATAAGTGGACATCGTTTCTAATTTTTAGGCAATTTATTTAATAAACTTCATATACTACAAAATTAGTGGAATAACCACAAAAATATCTATACTTTAGAGAAACGGAGACAAAAAGGATCCTAAACTCTTTGACCATCTTCCTACGTCAGTGAACGGTGTAATTATGCATTAAAACAAGATTGTCATAATTTTTGAATTTTTCTCAAAATTGGTGGGATAACCCCTATGAAAATAGTGAGTTTTTTGGGTAAATGCTCTATAATCCAAAACATATAGTTTAATGTTTTTAAAATTTCTAACCACATTCTTTATTTGTATTATGTATTCTAAACTCTATTTCAGGGTAAATGGACATCGTTTCTAATTTTTAGGCATTTTATTTAATAAACTTCATATACTACAAAATTAGTGGAATAACCATAAAAATATATATATTCTTTAGAGAAACGGAGACAAAAAGGATCCTAAACTCTTTGACCATCTTCCTACGTCAGTGAACATTGCAATTATGCATTAAAACAAGATTGTGATAATTTTTGAATTTTTCTCAAAATTGGTGGATTAACCCCTACGAAGGTAGTGAGTTTTTTGGGTAAATGCTCTATAAACCAAAACATATAGTTTTAATGTTTTTAAAATTTCTAACCATATTCCTTATTTTTATTATGTATTCTAAACACTATTTCAGGGTAAATGGACATCATTTCTCTTTTTTAGACAACTTATTTAATAAACTCCATATACTACAAAATTAGTGGAATAACCACTAAAAATATCTATTCTTTAGAGAAATAGAGACAACAAAGGATCTAAAACACTTTGACCATCATCCTAAGTCAGTGAACGGTGGATTTATGCATTAAAACAAGATTGTCATAATTTTTGAATTTTTCTCAAAATTGGTGGATTAACCCCTACGAAAATAGAGAGTTTTTTGGGTAAATTCTCTATAAACCAAAACATATAGTTTTAATGTTTTTAAAATTTCTAACCACATTCCTTATTTGTATTATGTATTCTAAACTCTATTTCAGGGTAAATGGACATCATTTCTATTTTTTAGACAAATTGTTTAATAAACTTCATATACTACAAAGTTAGTGGACTAACCACTAAAAATATCTATTCTTAAGAGAAACAGAGACAACAGAGGATCTAAAACACTTTGACCATTATCCTATGTCAGTGAACGGTGGATTTATGCATTGAAACAAGATTATCATAATTTTTTTCATAATTTTTGAGTTTTTTGGGTAAATGCTCTATAAACCAAAACATATAGTTTTAATGCTTTTAAAATTCCTAACCACACTCTTTATTTGTATTATGTATTCTAAACTCTATTTCATGGTGAATGGACATCATATTCTAATTTTTAGGCATTTTATTTAATAAACTTCATATACTACAAAATTAGTGGAATAACCACAAAAAATATCTATTCTTTAGAGAAACGGAGACAAAAAGGATCTTAAACTCTTTGACCATCTTCCTATGTCAGTGAAAGGTGCAATTATGCATTAAACAAGATTGTCATAATTTTTGAATTTTTCTCAAAATTGGTGGGCTAATCCCTACGAAAATAGTGAGTTTTTTGGTAAATGCTCTATAAACCAAAACATATAGTTTTAATGTTTTTAATTTTTCTAACCACATTATTTATTTTTATTATGTATTCTAACTCTATTTCAGGGTAAATGGACATCGTTTCTAATTTTAAGACAATTTATTTAATAAACTTCATATACTACAAAATTAGTGGAATAACCACTAAAAATATCTATTCTTTAGAGAACTGGAGAAAATGAAGGATCTAAAACTCTTTAACCATAATCCTACGTAAGTGAACGGTGGATTTATGTATTAAAACAAGATTTTCATAATTTTTGAATTTTGTTTTAAATTGGTGGGTTAACCCCTACGAAAATATTGAGTTTTTTTTTGGTAAGTGCTCTATAATCCAAAACATATAGTTCTAATGTTTTTGAAATTTCTAACAACATTATTTATTTGTATTATGTATTCTAAACTCTATTTCATGGTAAATGGACATAATTTTCTAATTTTTAGGCAATTTATTTAATACACTTCATATAATACAAAATTAGTGGAATAACCACTAAAAATATCTATTCTTTAGAGAAACGGAGACAAAAAGGATCCTAAACTCTTTGAACATCTTCCTACGTCAGTGAACGGTGCAATAATGCATTAAAATAAGATTGTCATAATTTTGAATTTTTCTTAAAATTGGTGGGTTAACCCCCTACGAAAGTTGTGAGTTTTTTGGGTAAATGCTCTATAAACAAAAAAATATAGTTTTAATGTTTTAAAATTTTCTAAACATATTCTTTATTTGTATTATGTATTCTAAACTCTAATTCAGTGTAAATGGACATCGTTTCTAATTTTTAGGCATTTTATTTAATAAACTTCATATACTACAAAATTAGTGGAATAACCACTAAAAATATCTATTGTTTAGAGAAACAGAGACAACAAAGGATCTAAAACACTTTGAACATTATCCTACGTCAGTGAACGGTGGATTTATGTATTAAAACAAGATTGTCATAATTTTTAAATTTTTCTCAAAATTGGTGGTTTAACCCCTACGAAAATATTTAGTTATTTGGTAAATGCTCTATAAACCAAAACATATAGTTTTAATGTTTTTAAGATTTCTAACCACATCTTTTATTTTTATTATGTATTCTAAACTCTCTTTCAGGGCAAATGGACATAGTTTCTAATTTTTAGACAATTTATTTAATAAAATTTCATATACTACAAAATTAGTGAAATAACCATTAAAAATATATATTCTTTAGAGAAACCGAGACGACAAAGGATCCTAAACTCTTTGACCGTCATCCTACGTCACTGAACGGTGCAATTATGCATTAAAATAAGATTGTCATAGTTTTTGTTTTTTCTCAAGATTGGTGGGTTAACCCCTATGTAAATATTGATCTTTTTTGGTAAATGCACTATAAACCAAAACATAAAATTTTATTGTTAAAAAATTTCTAACCACATTCTTTATTTGTATTATATATTCTTACCTCTCTTTCAGGGTAAATGGACATCATTTCTAATTTTTAGAGAATTGATTTAATAAAACTTAATATACTACATATTTAGTGGAATAACAACAAAAAATATCTTTAATTTATATAAACGGAGACAACAAAGGATCTAAAACTCTTTGACCATCATCCTACGTCAGTAAACGGTGCAATTATGCATTAAAACAAGATTGTCATAATTTTTAAATTTTCTGAAAATTGGTGGGTTAACCACTATGAAAATATTGAGTTTTTTTGGTAAATACACTATAAACCAAAACATATAGAACCAATTTTTAAAAATTTCTAACCACATTCTTTATTTGTATTATGTATTGTAAACTCTCTTTCAGGGTAAATGGACATCGTTTCTATTTTTTAGACAATTTATTTAATAAAACTTCATATACTACAAAATTAGTGGAATAACCACTAAAATATCTATTCTTTAGAGAAACGGAGACAACAAACGATCTAAAACTCTTTGACCATCATCCCACGTTAATGAACGTTGCAATTATGCATTAAAACAAGATTGTCATAATTTTTGAGTTTTTCTCAAAATTTGTGGGTTAACCCCTACGAAAATATTGAGTTTTTTTTGTAAATAAACTATAAACCAAAACATATAGTTTCAATTTTTAAAAATTTATAAACACATTCTTTATTTGTATTATGTATTTTAAACTCTCTTTCAGGATAAATGGACATTGTTTCTAATTTTTAGACAATTTATTTAATAAACCTCTGAGACCATCATCCTACGTCAGTAAACGGTGCAATTATGCATTAAAGCAAGATTGTCATAATTTTTGAATTTTCTCAAAATTGGTGGGTTAACCACTACGAAAATATTGAGTTTTTTTGGTAAATACACTATAAACCAAAACATATAGTTCCAATTTTTTAAAATTTATAACCATGTTCTTTATTTGTATTATGTATTATAAACTCTTTTTCAGGGTAAATGGACATAGTTTCTAATTTTTAGACAATTTATTTAATAAACTTCATACACTACAAAATTAGTGGAGCAACCATTAAAAATATCTATTATTTAGAGAATCGGAGACAACAAAGGATCTAAAACTCTTTGGCCATCATCCTACGTCGGTGAAGGGGTGCACTTATGCAATTAAACAAGATTGTCATCATTTTTGAATTTTTTTCAAAATTGGTGGGTTAACCCACCTACAAAAATATTAAGTTTTTTGGTAAATGTTATATAAACCAAAGCTTATAGTTTTAATGTTTTTAAAATTTCTAACCACATTATTTATATTATGCATTTTAAATTTTCTTTCAGGGTAAATGGACATTGTTTCTAATTTTTAGACAATTTATTTAATAAACTTTATATACTACAAAATTGGTGGAATAACCACTAAAAATATCTATTCTTTAGGAAAACGGAGATAACAAAGGATCTAAAACTCTTTCACCATCATCCTACGTCAGTAAACGGTGCAATTATGCATTAAAACAAGATTCTCATAATTTTTGAATTTTTCTCAAAATTGGTGTGTTAACCCCTACGAAAGTAGTGAGCTTTTTTGGTAAATGCTCTATAAACCAAAACATATAGTTTTAGTGTTTTTAAAATTTATAATCACATTTTTTATTTGTATTATGTATTCTAAACTCTCTTTCAGGGTAAATGGACATGGCTTCTAATTTTTAGACAATTTATTTAATAAAACTTCATATACTACAAAATTAGTGGAACAACCATTAAAAATATCTATTCTTTAGAGAACGGAGACAACAAAGGATCTAAAACTCTTTGACCATCATCATACGTCAGTGAACAGTGCAATTATGCATTAAAACAAGATTGTCATAATTTTTGAAATTTTTCTCAAAATTGGTGGGTTAACCCTTACGAAAATATAGAGGGTTTTTGGTAAATGCTCTATAAACCAAAACATATAGTTTTGATGTTTTTAAAATTTCTGACCATATATTTTATTTTTATTATGTATTCTAAACTCTCTTTCAGGGTAAATGGACATAGTTTCTAATTTTTAGACAATTTATTTAATAAAACTTCCTATACTACTAAATTAGTGAAATAACCATTAAAAATATATATGTTTTAGAGAAACGGAGACGACAAAGGATCCTAAACTCTTTGACTGTCATCCTACGTCACTGAAAGGTGCAATTATCCATTAAAACAAGATTGTCATAATTTTTAATTTTTTCTCAAAATAGGTGGATTAACCCCTACGAAAATATTGAGTTTTTTTTGGTAAATGCTCTATAAACTAAAACATATAGTTTTAATGTTTTTTAAAAATTTCTAAACATATTATTTATTTGTATTATGTATTCTAAACTCTCTTTCATGGTAAATGAACATCGTTTCTAATTTTTAAATAATTTATTTTATACCAAAGCCTGTAAAACGTATATATTTTATATGTAAGCTTATGAGATATTACATATTTTATACCAAAATTGAAATTATATATCCTGCATTTTTGGAATAACATGAGTCGATATGACAAAAAAAAATAACATGATACAATAAATTAAATCCTAAATAATTAATTTTAATTAGACTTTTAAGTACTATTAGTTAAACCCTCATTTTAGAATGTTGATGCAGTTTTACCAACATCCTCCAATTTATCTTTAGTTAAAAATAAAAGCTCTTGATTAATCTTATACAACATAGTTTTTATAGTGCCGTATATTAAATTAAAGACATTGTTAACGGACTTTGTGAATGCATAATACAACATCCATTAAGGCTTTGCAGCATGGAAGTAGTGCTTTCGTCCTTTATTACATAGATTTGGGGGAAACATGAATTAGCAAATAAAACATACATACATTCACACCATATCCTCATCAACAATTTATAACACTCATTACAACATCATAGTGAAAGTAAAAAACATCCGAAAACAACCTCTAAGAAAGAAAGAAAAAATTAAAGAAAGTAAACATATAGACAAATTAGCGTGAGTTTCTCTCCTGGGATTTATACAATAATTTAAAATGAAGGAGGAAAAGAAGAAGACAAGGCAGAGGATCCCAAGGTCATTGATGGATCTTGGTTTCCAACGAGAGATGAACCTTCCACGTTTATGTTAAGGTTGTCCCACAAGAAAAAATTAGAGCACTGTTGTGAATCTATCCATTGATCATAGCTTTGCTCTTGCTTCTTTAAACATTCGAATGCTGAAGCCATATCTCCATCTTGAGCACTATTCTCAATTGGGGAGATGTTATCAACATTACCCTCTACTAACGCCGGTATATTGTAACTTATAACCGTCTCAGTATTTGAATTGGTAGAGTTGTTGAACAAATGTGAGACCATTGTAGGAACTTGAAACGGTTCTTGTTGACGAAGATTTATATCCCATTCTTCTATATTATTTGTCAAAAACGATTGCTCAAAAACGCTTCCTCTTCCTCCTCTTTGTGTGTCATGATCATTGTTCTTGTTTGTGATGATGTTTTGAGAGAACATTCCTTCAAGGACAGGAAGTGTTGGGTCTACCATGAAAAGAGGAGTTTTATGGGACAAAAGGGTTTCTTGAATCTTTGTATTAGTTTCTTGATCATTGGAGAAATTTAGTTGGTTAGGACAATCCATAAAGCTGTCAAAATGTAAGTTATCGATAGTCGATGTTGTAGTGGTGGTAGAGGGGACAGCAGTAACAGTTGATGTAGTGTCCATGTTCATTGTCACGGTAGTTATTGATGGTTGATGACGATTATAGTGGTGGTGAGGTTTTCGTATCTTTTTCTTGATCCATGAATTCCAATAATTTTTTATCTCGTTGTCTGTTCTTCCAGGTAAATGACTCGCAATGTGTGCCCATCTGAAAAACGTATACAAGAAACATTAACCATTAAGAACGTACATGTGCATACATGTGTCTATGTGTACGCTTTTCTTTTTGATAAATATGTATACATCATGTGTGTGGACGTTTAAATTATATTTTGAGAATGTTCGATTAAGTAACTTGAAATGTACACTACTTAACAGCTCGAGCAAGTAGACAAAATTATCAGTAGATGAATGAAACTACACGTTAAAGATTCTTTAGTCATCGACCGTATGCTATTAGTCGTTACTTTAGCCGTGCCAAACTAAAACATATAACAATTTGATGTATTTATATAAACAGATTATATAACAAATAAATATAGGGCAATTCTCTTAAATAGCCATTTTTAAGTTTTTGTCACAAAAATAGCCTTCAAAAAATAAAATGACCAAAATAGATTTTTTTTTTTTTGAAATTTTGATTTTTTTATTTTTTTTTTGAAATTTGAAACCCTAACCCCAAACCCACCCCTTTACTCTAAACCCTAAAGTCCAAATTAGTTAACCCTAGGGGTATAAATGCATATAAATGAATTTTTTAACTTCTAAAAAAAACATTTTGGTCATTTTCTTCCTTAAAAGCTATTTTTGTGACAAACAACCTAAAATGGACTATCTAAGGGAATTTCTCATAAATATATGTAAAAAACAATAGTCGATGTCAAAATGTATATATATATAAAAACAATAAATATATGTATACAGTTTAGTATGTATCCTAATCCCCAACAAACTTATTTCTAAAAATGGTATCAACAGTAAAAATATATTTATATGGAATTTATATAAACGCTCTAATACACAATAAAACAATGTTTAAATATGTATATAACTGTGGTTAAAATTATAAAAAATGGAAACCTGTTTCCTACAACTCCATGAAGGCTGATGATCAATTTTTCTTCTTCAGGAGAGAATCTTCCTCTTCTTATATCAGGTCGAAGATAGTTTATCCATCTTAATCGACAACTTTTTCCGCATCTTTGAAGCCCTAATATATCAAATATATATATGCATTGTAAAATAGCAGATTGAATCTATAAGTTACATAGATAATGACCAATGTAATTGATTAGAGACAAAATGTAAGAAACTAAAATGAATAATAAGTACCTGCTTTTTCAGGGACTTCACTCCAACATCCATAGCCATGAGTTGTGATATATCTAATAAGCTTCTCATCTTCTTCTGGTGACCAAAGCCCTCTCTTCACTTTTTGCTGGTTGCAACATGAGTGATGACCCATGATTTATCTCCAAATTTTAACTTAATTATAATTAAACAGTTAACCACAATAATTATCTTAAATTAATATTTATATGGATATGTATACCACCCTTTCTTTCTCTCTTTCTTGTGTTGTGTTTGTGAGGGTTTGTAGCTATAGAAGAGAGGAGAAGAAGACGAAAAGATAGAGAGTTTTAAAAGGGGAGGAAACAAAGGTCGGGTCGGGTCGGGTCTGGACCCAGGGGTGGGGTCTGAGATGCTTCTTCATCGATCTAACCTTAAAACGACGTCTCATCAACTTACTATTTTCATGTGTTATTACTCGTTGTACGTAGAGAGTTTTTGTTGTAGTATTATTACGTTAAGCCCCCCTTGTCACTTTATATGTTTTTTTCTTCACGTACCCTTTTGTCTCCCGTAAAAGTTTTTGCCTGCTTTTTCTCAATTACTTTATGACGAATATTAGATTTTCCGTAGATCGCCATTATAGATCGTAGATTTAACGATGACATATAAGCTCCTATCGTTACGAATGAAGCACCACTTTCCTCTTAGAAACATAAATGATTATGTTCATCTAAAATTATATTATATGCTGAAAACATATCATATTGCTCATTAGACAAAATCCTCATTTCAAAATTAATTTCCATATTGAGATAACTGGACCTAGAATAAGAGGAAACCAGTCTAAAATAAGTTAAATTGAATTCTGAGATTTTAGTTATCGTGGGACAAAAACATACTTATATAATTGTATTAACCAGTAAATTTTGTTGAATATAACACATGTATCTGTGTGAAGATAGATATGATTGCATCTGATTTAGAGAAGTGATATGGGATTTTTGCGGAGGATGGAATTTTATGGACTTTGTGTTTTTTTTTTTTTGTCTAAAAAAAGATGGTTTCATCTTTTTGTCAGGAATCTAAGTATTGTAAATAATCTCTCCTACTTTGAAGCGAATTCAAGTGGTGGAAGTTACAACCGCAACTCTTTTACCATTAGACCAACTCAACGTTAGTTATCGACTTTGTGTTGCTAAACACAGTTTCAGGGAAGTTAATTTTGTGCAGTTCATTTTATTATAAGATGGTAAACAATGTAAACTTGATGGTCACAACTCACAAGCCGCCGATCCCACTCAAAAAAAAAAAGAAGAAGCCAAAACTAATTTTCTTTCTTAATCACTTTTCGTAATATTTGGTTCGCACTCTAATTGAAACTGTACGCAACTAATAACTGTTTGCTTAGAACATTGTTTATTTTTCCTCATTTTCAAACACGTGCAATACGAATATCTATAATATTTTAAAATTTGAATGAGGACTAGAAAAATTATTTATCTGACATCATAGTAAAAATTTGTATTGAATAATCGACAAAAGCATCCAAAATCAAATATTTAAGAACGACGAAAGTACTAGCTAAAGCGAGATTGAATTATTAAAACTTATAGAGATAGATGTTTTAAGTTTTCTAAACACAAAAATAAGACATTAACAACAGGAAGTAAATTTAGAAATTAATATTCTTTTACAACTTTGTGAACTTAGCTGAATTTTTTTAATTTTGTTTCATAAATTATAATTCAGTCTAGGTTGATTTTGTTGACTTTCAGTAAATTCATTTCTAGTAAAACTAGAACTTATATAAGCTCTTTAAATGGGCATTAAAAATCAGAAATTATAAGTACAGTAAAAATTATATAAATTGATACCGTTAAAATTTTAGTATTCTATTGATTTATTGAATTATTAGTTTACAAAATTTTATTTTCAAATTTCTTTATATTGCAATGTATTTGTTTTGTAAAATAAGAAAATGGTTAACTTGGCAGTTTGTGTGCATGTTGATTAAATTTTATATATTTGACTTTCATATCATGTTATTATATTATTTGGTGTATGTGAGATAATTTAAATGTGCATTTAGATATCATTTTATTACATATCACTAAAATATTTTGAAGTGTTAAAAAATAGAGACAGTCACATTGTTAATATAAAATAAATTTAACAATATTTTTTTGTATTTATACAAATTGTATATATATATAAATGATTGTCTAGTCAATTTGTATTATATTTTGAACTGATCTAATTTAGAACCGAAAAAAATATTAGATTATCGTGTTTTTTAATTTATTAAATATTAATCTATAGAATTTTTACTGTATATGTAGACATAACGGTTCAGTGCTGAATATAATCCCTCAGTGTTAAAAATGTAGTTTAAAATTAACGTACGTCCAATACCACAAGTGTTTTTCCAACGATATTTGGAAGGGCAATCATTGCAAATTACAATTACAAGGTTTCAATTAGTTAGGAGACATATCGAGAGACCTTGCCGAAAATGAAATCGCTTCATTTATAAATCTCCCCTTCATTATTTTTTGTTTCGTATTGATAACTTGTAAAGATAGTCACATGCAATACTATATAATAACTTATTACATTGATATATGTCATATCAGGTTCGTTCCATCAAAGTAATAATCTATTAAATAATGAGATTTCGTATACTTTTTTTTTTGAATTACATTCCAGTGTATCTGAAAAGTATTGCATTATATTTTGCTTAGGTCATCTATATAATTAAGCTTAATTACATTCATCGTACTTCTAACATGCCCAAATATTTTATCATGAATGAAACCATAATTTCGTCATTGATTTGAAATTCTTTTGTCAAATAGGATCCTAACGAAAGAAGTGTAGACGAAGGTTCACATAAAAATTACTCCCTCCGTTTTATATTACTTATCGTTCTAGGTTTATGCACACATATTAAGAAAACATATGATTTTGTATATTTCTAAAATAAAAACAATTAAGTTAAAAAATTTAAAATCTTTGTACTACTTTGAATTTTAAATTCATTCATTTGTTCATTAATTCCAAAAGAGATGATTTGAAATCAATTGAAAATACAAAAGATTTTAAATTTTTTTGAAATTTGAATAACACTAGATTTTAAAAAGTGGATTTAAATCATTCATTGGATAACACTAGATTTTAAAATAAAATTTAAAATCATCATTCGAATAACAATAGATTGTATTTAAATTTAAATTCCATTAAAACACTACAAATATTATTAAACTCTTGTTACATGAATATTGTTACTTTTTTAATTTCATCCGTCTCATTTCACACAACTTTTTTTAAACACTCATTTCATACAACTTATTCCGCTGTTTAAACGTTAAATTTTCTGATTGAATCAAGAAACCCTAAAGTTCAAAAGAAAAAATTATGATAGCCCTACACACAAGTATGGCGAGACCCTATGTACGTAGATGAAATTGATGGACAAGTGGGACCGTTGGATTGGAGCAAATCAGGTACCAAACATCGATGTGAATATGATCACATAGAAATATGACTTTTGCTTCTATATATCGCAATCTTTTCCTCAGCTATTTTTCATTCTACTCAATTTACTAGATTTTTTAAAAAGAAAAGAAAAAGTGAAAGAAACTTAAGATTAGCTACGTTTAAAACGGGGAAAAAACTTGCGTATATGTATTTTAGTTTTAAATTAATGCATTCAAGGAAACATCATTTTTCGATCGGAACGTAATAAAAAAATAATTATTACTGGATTTTTAGGACAAGGTTTTTAACGTAATATAAAAACCATCTCTTAACTTAACTAAGAAAAAATTAAGAGACGGTTCTTAAATATCTTATTTAAGAAATGTCTCTTAACTTGTTAAGTTAAGAAACAGTTCTTATATTACGCTAAGAACTATGTACTAATAACTTTGCAATAATGGTTTAAATAACTAGGAACCTTCCTAATTTTGTGAAGAAAATGAGCATTTATTGGCACTCAACGATTCTGAACTTCACATACATAACTTTTCAAAGAAATATAACATAATATATATAACTTGATAATCCAACTTAAGCATAGGTTTAGTTTCTATCAATGAAATCATTAAGGGCTTACCTTTAAGGAGGAGCAATGAAATGATCCTTTTAGTTTGGGTCCACTATGTTTGATTTAACCATATATTTTTTGTTAAATAAGGTAATGTTTTGTCAACATAAATAATAGTTCTGGTGATTAATTATTGATGTTAATGAAGCAAATGTGTTAATTAATTAAAAGAAAAGCCTTTCAAGGGGTAGTTGGTCGAGTTAATGACAATCATTAGACAGAGATGTCTCTACCATACATAGTTAAGTTTTCTTCGACTTTATGATCACATTTAGTTTTCACAACAGACAACACAAGCATTTTTTCTCACCACACGCAAATCTTTCATTTTCATTTGTTAAATTTTATCATTTTACTTTTATTTAAATTTTTATGTGATACATCTTATTAGTTTAATTTTATATTTAGAATAGTGGAGTATTATTTTGACCGTTATAGTTCCTTAATTTTTTCCTCAAACAACTAATTTAAATTTAACTTTTTCAGTTGAATGGAGATTTTGTTTGGGTATTCAGATAATTCTACTTATCTCTTATTTAGTGTGATGCAATCCTTTTTATACTTTCCCCTTAATCTCTCTTTTAGAGCCTCCAATAATGTTTATGAAGTTAGTGAAGTAAAATCTTGTTGATGAGGCGAGTTTTATTTTTTCTGCTTTTGTTTTTAGTTAGTCTGTAAAATCTACTGTATATGATAAATTAAAATGAGTTATTTTTATTTTTACATAATTTTATTTTTAATAAATATATATTAAAATTGACCCGTATAAACGGGAATTAATTCCGGTTACAAGCTCGATTCGAACAAATTTTTCCAAGTCTATGTATTACAACAACCAGCTTTGCCCACCCATTAAATCCGGTACAATCTGCTAGTGAACTTTTAATAAATTTTATTGATTCATGTTCTCATCCTTCAACGATGACCATGAGAAAGTGAAATTCTCTTTTATATAATTTTATCTTTTAAAATTGTTTGGAATCAGTTACTTGTTTATTCCATATAAAACGCCGCAAAAATATGGATCTGCTACACTTTTATTCATAAGAGCTTGGCCATGCAGGGGCGAACCTGAATATATATACGAACCGTGATCCATGACAGACCAGCTTGTACGGTCCATAATTTTTTTAACTTTGTCACGGGTTGGACTACTTGAATGCGGGTTAGCTTATCTGACACCTCTCCTGTCAAGATAATTCACATGAGCCATGAAACAACTTTCTTTGTATCTCGTCTTATTCATGTGTTTACCGAAAATAAAAACTTTTGACTGCACAAAATCTGCTTCTAGGGTTCATTATAGTTTATGAACTGAAACCATACAAAAAAAAGAATTTAATCTTTTAATTGTGTATGAGTTTTCTTTAGTTAAAAACCAATCATTTGTAATACATACATTCTCTATTTTTGGGGCCCTTTTATAGGTTATGAATTGAAACAATGAGACATGAAGCTGATCTTTTTGTCTTCCAAGCTTACCATGGCTGCGGCATAAGTAATCTTTAAGATTCATTTTTTTTTTTTGGACAACATTTTAAGATTCATAATCTTTAACCTTAACGTTACAATTGACAAGGGTATTTAAGATTTGATCATGGATGGTTTATCTAAAGTCAAAAGGGTGATTACACCGAGTTTAAATTTACATATTAAGTATTTTTTTTTTATGAGACTGATACATAATATGATAAAACCCCACTCACTTCTTCATGAGGAGAATAACAGTATGAGCTGCAATGCTTCTGTTTTCTCCGAGGCTATCAACTTTCTCATGTGTTTTAGCTTTTAAGTTCACAACAGAAGGATCTGCACCAAGAAGCTTGGAAAGATTGGATCGGATTGTCTCTTTGTGTGGACTTATCTTCGGTCTCTGTAGAATCAATGTGGCGTCTAGGTTTCCTATCTCGTACCCTGCCTCGTCCATGAGTCTCACCTGACACATAAAGACAAACAAAACCTCGTTTCAACCTCACTGAACCCAATCCTTCTTCATGACACAATTTTCTGCTATAAATATGTAACCTCATTACGAAGGAATCATCACCAAATTACAAGTGATCAATATTCAGAGCTTATAGTTTGATTTACATTAGCTTCCATACAATCAACATTTACAGTAACACAAAAAAGAAAAGAAAAGAAAGATATTACAGTAAACTTGACCCATAATTTAAAAGTATATACAAGAATTTACTAGAGCAGCCATACTTGAAATCAATCATATATGTAAGAGTACAAGAATCATTCTATAATTCATCAACCCAGCAAGAATGAACCTAATATAAAAACCAAGATAAAACTCATGTATGAAAATGCAAGCACAGTAAGATTATACATAGCTTTAAGTGATCACCAAGGCACTGTCCAATTCTTTTTCTACAGAATCAACAATCTCAAGAGTACAGAACTTTGATATATAAACTAACTAACCAACAGATTGGGAAGCTAAAGTAAATTCTATCAAACCAATGAATCTAGCTTGAAAATCTAAACCATTCTATACTATACAATACCATTAGGGTTAAAGAGGTAGGCATAAGGGCAATCCCTGCATAGAGAAATGAACACTAATTAAAAATCAAGCTTACAGCTTCTTGGATGAAGAGAGAGGAAGCAGCTCCTTTCCACTTAGGATCAGAATCAGGGAAAATCTGACCTATATCAGGAAGCCCTAAAGCTCCCAAGATTGCATCCACTACACAATGAAGCAACACATCCCCTGCAAACATCACCACCACACAAAGCTCAAAGATCAATTCAATTCAATTCCTAATTTTTTTTAAAAAAGGTCAAAACTTTTACCATCGGAGTGAGCTTCGCAGCCTCTATCGTGAGGGATATCAATCCCTCCAATGATCAGAGGGTACCCTGGCTCTAACCTATGAAGATCGAACCCGTGACCTACTCGAAACGGCAGCGTTCTCACTGGTTCATTGACTTCGACGACGGAAGAAGAAGCTGAGACTGAAGAACGTTGGGATAAAGAGAGAGACTTTAGCCTCCGTGTAGAGAAACCAAGAACACTGATCGTCGCCGCCGCCGGCGCTGGTGGGAGAAGGAAGGGCTTTTTGGTAATTTGAGAGTGAAACAAAGGCGAAGATAGCTGAGTCGAAGTAGCCATAGCCATCACTTTTCCGATCGTCAACTAGCCCCAACATTTTACTTTTAATTTTTTAAAAGAATAAATACTTTAAGCTGGGCTTTAATGGGCTTTTTACTTGGTAGCCCATTTAGAAATTGATAAGATCTCTACCGTCGATTGGGTCGTCAATCCACTGAACGTTACAAAAGACCGCGTTGTAGAGTATAATTGCTCGTTACTTCTTTCGCTTTAGGTTTTCTTCAAACTCCCTCGCCTCCTCTTCCTCCTCTGCCGCCGCTTTCCGAGCTCCAAAAAAACAGCGACGGATTGTCGGTACCGGAAAATAAGGAGAGAAGATGGCGGCGCCAGAAGCTCCGGTTAAGTACGTCGGAATCCTAAAGGAATCCGCCGCTTTCCGGCTAATGAAATCGATGGTGAGCTTAAATGAGATCATCATCTAAGCTTAGTGATTGATTTCTCACAAAGACTTAAACTGTTTGGAATGTGTAGGGATGGGAAGAAGGAGAAGGATTAGGTAAAGACAAGCAAGGGATCAAAGGTTATGTCAGAGTCAAGAACAAACAAGACACAACTGGTTCGTTTCTCTTCTTCTTCTTAATGTCTGTAGTATATTATGTAATTGGACTTTTAAAAAAAATGTAATTGGACTTAAAGATTTGAACTTTTTTGGGAGTAGGTGTTGGGGTTGATAAGCCGAATCCATGGGCTTTCGATACTACTCAGTTCGATAACATTCTCAAGAAACTCAAAGTGGTAATGTCTAGTTTTTATTTGAAAAAATAAAAATTTGAAATTGATTTGTGTGTGTGTGTGTGTTATTCACAGCAAGCAGCTCCAAGCAAGAAAGATGATGGTATATATATTTACTTTAGTTTCTTTTATTAAAAGTATGTCACTTTTGTAACACTATAGACTTGACATGTTAACAGCTTCTGAGAAAGAATCTGAAAGTGAAGATGAAGCTGTTATCAAATCTGAGCCAGCCATATCTAAGGTTGCTAAAGTTACTCGTCCACAAGGAAGGTTGTTACATCTTTCTCTTTTTCTTAAACTGTCCCTTTAGCAATCCTCTGTCTCACATTGTGTTTTTGTTATGTACTTTTAGGTATAAACGTAGAGAGAAGGGGAAGCTTGTCAACTCTTACTCTTCTAAAGATCTTGAAGGCATACTTGTAAGATCCTCTTTCCAATTAGTTCTCTCTCCTTGTTTGATTCGGTTAAGACTAGAATTCATGTCGATTAGCATTACTTTTTTGACTTCTACGTATCATATTTAAACGTCATAAAAGTAATAGTCTAACTCGGGCTAAATGTTTTGTAGGTTAAGCGAACTGAGGAGCCTTCTCCTGAGGTTTGTGACATAGCAGATACTATGGATATTGAAATTATATCTGAGGACCAACATGCTAGTAGTGTTAAAGGTGATTAGATTGTCCTGAGATCTTGAAATATTGTGACTTTATTTTGGTTTTCCTTTGAGCTGAAACGTATGGATCTTTTTGACTGAACAGAACAGAAGATTGAAGAACCTTCTTCTGACTGGTGGGGATTTAAATCCGGGTTTGTCTCGGGTGGTCTACTTGGAGCCAAGTCTGGCAAGAAAAAATCATCCAAATCTAACGAGAGAAAAATGTTTTGTGAGGACGATCAAGAGAATCTATACAACATGGTTCAGGTACGTGTCTGTCTTGCTATCCACTCTTCTTCTCAAGCTGTTCCTGGAAAACAAATGTTTGTGAATATGATGTCTTAATGCTGTGCAGGATAAAGCCACAGCTGGAAAACAAGGACTGGGTATCAAGGACCGTCCAAAAAAGATAGCTGGTGTTCGTTACCAAGGGAAGAAAACTTCTTTTGATAACAGTGATGATGACGATGAAGAGGAAGAGGAAGAGGAAGAGGAAGAAGAGAGTGAAGAGGATGATGACAAGGACTCTGTTATTGTAAATTCTCTCCCAGCAAAAAGGAAGCGTGATGAAATCATTGAACCCAAAATCAAGTTGAAGAACCTGTGCAAGCAGATTCTTAAAAAGGTTTGCTGTCAATTAACTTTGAACGGTCATTGTCTTTCTTCTATAACATATCTCTCACACGTATTGTCTTACATTTTCAGGGAACTGGTAGTGGCGGATCCATGAAGCTGAAACAGCTTAAATCTCTAATTGATGAACAAGCACCATCAGTTCTCTCAGAGTTTTCTTCAAGGAAAGATGCTATTTCTTACTTGAAACTTAAGGTAATACTAATCTTAGCTTATCTTATGCCAAATCTATCATGTTACTTCTTGTGCCTACTAACTACTTTGGATGGAGGGGCGGAATTTTAGGTTTTTTCATGTTTCCAAAAATTAACTATTTAAATTTTCATGGAGCTGTGAAGTTCATCCTATCTTTTTATTGTAGTGTTCTCAGTTTTTTTCTTTTACTGATGTTGTACCAACTGTTTGTTGCAGCTGGAGAGAAGTGGGAAGTTTGTTGTGGAGGGAAAGAAGATCAGTCTCGTATCTAGAAACAAGTGAGGATATTTATCATTACACCCTGCATAGGACAGTGGAGCTTACTTAGAGCAAGTTTTGTTACTGAATCATCACTATGCGAGGCATGTATAACAAATATCATCCTTTGATTTGGAAAATTTTGATGTGTTTTGTTATGTATTCATACATTCTATGAAAGTTTGCATAGAACTTCACGGCAATAAGTTTAATTAATCTTCTCTTAATTAAAGATGTTAAACAAAACACAAATGTCTTGGGTTTCTAAATTACATGTCGGTGTATTAAGTGTTATATGTATTTGCCCTGCACGATATTGGTGATTATATATCTCCCAAGTTATTAATAACCATGTCAATACAGAGTTCAATTTCAGCTCTCTTACCATTTTAAACTCAGCAATGACGATTCCTCTCTATTGATTAGCTTGTCACAAGGGAAAGTTGAAGTGGAACATATTAAAAAGACTATAAATAATGATATAAGAAGGTTCCACGTGCATGCATAGGTTTAATTATGCTAAAAAAAATTTGGATTTGTTCGACCGGTCAAATGAGATTCTTAACAACTACAACAACATTAATTTGCTTAAGTTCGTTTATCCGTATTTAAAGCCCAAAACTATATATTTGGACAAACGAATTTCAGAATGAAACTTTGCAAAAACGAAACCAAAAGGTGGATGTGGATATACGTATTTGCTATGTATCCAAAAGGACCAGAACTATGTTAATCTTTTAATAAATGTTTAAATCATTTTCTCAAACTCGCCACTCCGTGGAATCTACCACAAAAGAAAAAAAAACACTGTTACATGGAAATCGGTAAGCTAATTAAGTCATTACCAAACATTCCCTTGGTCATGGGAAAGCATCAACTAAAATTTTTGACCATTAACATAATTACATGTATTTGATTGGTTTATATGAGAATGGTCATGTGGATGTACAGAAGTCTTTTTACATAAAGTTAGGACTCTAAATAAGCATTAAAATTTACACAAAACATTAGTTTCAAATACATTTAATTCTTGCGGTAATATAAAATTTCATAAACCCCTTTTGAAAAATAATGTATTTTTTGTGATACCAATTGCTTTCTGTTCTTTTTTCTTTCTTAATAGAAATATATACTATTTAGGTTTCAATTGTATTAATCTGACACGTTGCGTACATTTTAGGGTAATATATAGAGAAATTCCCTTAGATAGCCTCTTTTAGGTTGTTTGTCACAAAAATAGCTTTTAAAGAAGAAAATGACCAAAATGTTTTTTTTAGAAGCTAAAAAATTCATTTATATGCATTTATACCCCTAGGGTTAACTAATTTGGACTTTAGGGTTTAGAGTAAAGGGGTGGGTTTGGGGTTAGGGTTTCAAATTTCAAAAAAAAAATAAAAAAAAATCAAAATTTCAAAAAAAAAAAAGTCTATTTTGGTCATTTTATTTTTTTAGTGCTATTTTTGTGACAAAAACTAAAAAGGGGCTATTTAAGAGAATTGCCCTAATATATATGAATCTATATAATAATGTTGATCAATAACTTTTTTAAGGAGAGGAAGAGATATATAGCTAGGAAATGGAGAGACGAAGGCAGTTGAACAGAAAGTTAGGTGAATATAGTTGGCCTCAATGTTATATACCCTTTTACTCATTCTTCTTCTTTCTTCCCTACAAATATCCTTATAATAACCTCTCTTCTTCTCTTCTCCTTCTGTTTGATATCCCCAAATATATTAACCTACATAGAGTGTGTGTGCGTGAGATAGAAAGAAGGATCTAGAGGCAGAAAGCTTCACAAAGAATGGAAGGGGTCGACGATGATACAAACCCGATGTTAACACTAGAAGAAGGCGAAAACAACCCTTTTTGTTCCTTTGAAGACAAACCCTTAATGATGATGGCTCCTTCCTTAATGTTTTCCAGCCATGCTGATCCATCTTCTTCTTGTTCTCCGGCTAGTTTTCATATGACTGCTCAGCTAGAGAACTTTCAAGGTGGAGGAGGAGGAGGAGAGGCGGTGGAGATGGGAGGAGGATTAAGTGATCACAATAAGAATAATAAAGGGAAAGGGAAGAGATCGTTGGCCATGCAGAGGATTGCGTTTCATACAAGAACTGATAATGATGTTCTTGATGATGGTTATCGGTGGAGAAAATACGGTCAAAAATCTGTCAAAAACAATGCTCATCCCAGGTTCTTCTTTTACTTAGATATATTTTTGAGATCCTTAAGAGTAGATTTCGAAATTAACCTAACTATATATACTCATACACTCTTGGTCACGCACTCACGTGTCTATTTTGGTTGGAAATATTAGCTTAACTACCTATAACGATCGTGTCTTTGAACTAGAGTGTTTATGTATAGGCTTTATCCAATTAAAAACAGATTGATTCAACCCTTTAATTTTGTATAGGTTTTATGAAAAAAGTATATATATATATAGGAATGAGTTTTAAATATTCAAAAAAATAACAGATAACATATACTCCCTCCGTTTCTGAAAGGTGCATGTTTTAAGTTTTTCACACTTATTAAGAAAAACATAAAATTGTAATTACCAATGCATTGTTTTTGTTAATAAACTATTCCCTATAATTTTTAACTAATAGAGTTTTAATAAATACAATTATATTTTTTTGAAATTTACAATTTATCATTAATTAATGCATTGAAAACATAAAAAATGTAACTTTTTGAAACGAAAGTTTTTTCCAGAACATGGATCTTATAGAAACGGAGGGAGTAATTTTCATTAATTATACCTAAAATTTTAATAGCAATAACATTATAGATAAACCTGGCATATGGTGCTTCATAGCTAACAGTATCATATAGGGAACTGAGTTATTATTATTCATTTGTGTTTGAAACACAATTAAATTGCAGGAGCTATTACAGATGCACTTACCATACATGCAACGTGAAGAAACAAGTGCAAAGGTTGGCAAAAGATCCACACGTCGTTGTAACAACCTACGAAGGTGTTCACAATCATCCTTGTGAGAAGCTCATGGAGACTCTTAGTCCTCTCCTTCGGCAACTTCAGTTCCTCACCAGAGTTTCTGATTTGTAAATGTAAATTACTCGTGTAACTAAAGCATATTATCATGATTTCATCACTCCATTGACCAAAAAAAAATCACTTCTTTACTACCAAGATAAATGTATAAAAAATCTGAGAACCGTTTTGTGCGCACCTGTGGTCGAGTGGTAAAGTATGGGATTGATACGCCAACATGTTTAGTTCGATCCAACTCCTGTGTGAAATTAAGTCGCATTGCTTCTGAACACTTACTGGATATAGACATTTGCTTTCAACCCATTTAAATATCCGAATAAAAAATCTATCTATGTAATGCACGTCTCTTTGGAAATTAACATGGACCTTCTATAGGTCTGGAATACTTCAAAGTTAATAAAAAATTGATTACATACAACAAATATAATATATATCTATATCAGTTATATGTGATATTATTTTAAAATTGTTTATGATTTTTTTTTTTGTAACACAACTTTTTCATTAACTTCAAATTGTTTGATTACAAAAGATAGATGGAATTATTCATCCTCTTAGATTGAAAGCATAAACTGCAATAACATAAGATAAGAAAGATATGTTTTCAAAAGAAAATGACAGCGAATTCAAGACGATGCTTGAATTCGTCGATATAGCCTTCACGACATGGCCGCACAGCAGGAAGATAGTCATTTTGAAGTGTGACGTTGATATCCAATCCGCACCTCGAATTACCGTCGAAACACATACATATATTGAGTTATACTTAAGATTTAATGCATACATATATTCATGTAACATAAATGTAAAAGATATGCCGATTTATGTCAGAGATTTGGTTTGCACATCACGGACAGCTGCGTTTTGTTTCTCCGATTATTAGTGGGGAATTATCAAGGAGCAGCATGTTAGTAGAGAGACCACATTGGCTTGCCAGCCAGGTCTGACTCATTGGCCTAATACCAAAGTTTGTGTGCATTTTGTCTACACATGACGATGTCGTGAAAAAGATATGTGTTTTTGTTTGGGCAGATACATGATGAAGCTTGAAAGTTCTCTTACCAAACTGGTGTGAAAGTTGTGGTTGCTAATGGAGGAACACTAGTCAGTCAACCAACAGGTCTCTGCTACTATCTTTGAGTTATTATTATTATTATACAGAGAAAACAGAGAGGTTTTGTGTGTGTTTTTCCTGATTGTTATTAATACTAGATCTTTGCATTGCACCTTGTTACATTGTTGTGCTGAGCTATTAGTTTGGTTGATGACATGTCCTGGCTGGTCTTTGCTCTCTAGTAATACTAGACCTCCTCCTGTATATATATGGCCATATGGGTGTATGATAAACACCGATTATGTGCTCTCTTATCTCTTTATTGTTTACTAATGGAGTGCACCGATGTGTAAGTTATTATGTAGACACAAGTGAGTCTTCACTTGTTCACTGTGAAAGAAAAAGAAACAACTCCTAGTTGACCATTGTTTTAACGGATCCTATCGTCTTTCAAAGCATGTTTAAGTTAAAGATCTGAAACAATACATTTTATTAGAAATGGAAAGGATACATAAAAAGCAACAGGGGTTTCTCTCTAAAACTGATAACAAGAACAAAAGGTATACAGACAAAACAACAGAAGAGGAGATCATCATTAAAGAATGACCCAACTTTCAGAAAATGATCAGAACCACTTCCCACCTTTGTGTCCTCTCTATGACATATTTTTTGGTAGAGGTTTTGTCTAAAGAGTTCTTTGTCATAATCTGATTTAAACGGAAACAAACAAACAAACAAAAAAACTATCTGTAAGCGAATTTGCGGATGGGAGAAGCAAAGGTTAGCGTCTGGTTCTAGGCATGCATCGAAACTCAGCTAAGAGTGCAATGTGATTAGAAGACCATTCAGGTGAAGGAAGAGCTGTATCCTTTCTCAATCCCTCTTCATCCAGCAATTCCAATAAAGATTCCACCATCAAAGTATCCGCTGAAATAACCAAAAAACATAATCATCATCCCTTCTTAGTTTAACTTGTTATTTTTCTGGTGTAGTTAACAAAACATGGTGAAACCTGTATAAAATATATAGTCATGAGTGCCAATGAACTCCCTTGTACAATTGGTAAACAAAGGCTCGTTTGTATTAAGATCCATTCTCCTTCTGTGCTGTTCCAATCCAAGTCCCATTACTGGTCTCACAAACGATGAGTAAGCGCTCACCTGAAGACAAAAAACTCTCTCATCAAAGTTCCATAAGAGAGGCAAACAAAAAAAAGCATAAACCGAAGACGAAGAAGAAGATAATGTTACCAAAGGTAACTGATGAGTCAGTTTGGTATGAGGACGCAGGATTCCAAACGGATCAACCAATAGATCTGGATGCAGTGGATCAACCTTTCCCATTACAAGAAGTGTGTGAGGAGCACTGCAATAAAAAAAAATCCAGAGCTTTAGCTTTTTTCTACACAAAAAAAAAGAGTATTGAATTTAATGTATCATCAGAAGAATTAACAAAACCTCCCGGGAAGTGTATTGAAATCTCCACATACAAGCATAGGAATATCAGCACTAGCTGCTATTTTCTCTAGCCCCTTTAATAACGTATGAACCTAAAACTCAAAAGAATTAGAAAAAGGTGAATACTAATTCTCTTGAGGTCAATGAAACTTAAGATAGAGATAGAGATAGATAGAGAGAGATGCACATACCTGCCAGAGCTTCACGTCCTTCAGTTCTTGTTGAACATTAACATGTGTGTTTGCCTACATTCCAACAAGTTACAGCAACAGAATGAGAACACAAAGAGCAAGAACAGAACAAACAATTGAATGGGATGAAAAAAGGGAAACTCTACCACACAGATAAGCTGGCGCTTCCCTGAAGGATCTGTAGGTTGATTACCAAACTTCGATTCAAGAACAACTATCAACGCAATGTTATCCTAAAACATAACAATCACCAGAATCAAGTCATGTACAAACTTAACTCTCTAATAATGCACCTGCGACCAAAAAAACTACCTTAACAAGTCGGTTTAAGGCATTTCTCTTCTGCGTATGAGGGATTATAGCCTCAGTCAAAGACTGAGCAGCCTTATTGAACTCAACCTAGATTAACAGTCCCATTAAATTAGTATATCAGAATATATATAGATAGAGCATGTAAGCATATAGCATATAGCATAGAGATACAAACATCATATTTCTTGACATGTGCAAATCTATCCCGTCTGAAAAACGTTGCACAACCGTCAATTGCACTTGTACTTCCGCTGAGAACCTAGCAACGTGTAAGGTTAAGGTTAAGAGACTTTTTCCAACGTGAAAATACTAAAGAAAGGAGTGTGTGTGGAATCATCAATGACCCCAACCTCATTAGTCTTCCTCTTGTAGAGAGCTTGATACCCATGTTTATCCAACTCAGGTGCAAAAATTTCATGGAAATGATCACTTTGTACCTGCCAGATAAAGGAATAAGAATGTGAACAATTCTCGTTTAGTGTTCTAAAGATCGGTTTAGGAAGCTCCTAAACATCTGCCTAGTGGGCAAATCAAACCTAAACGAAACATTTTTCTAGGCGCTAAAAAAAATTCAGTTTAGACACCCGCATAATCAATAATCTCATATAAAAGTCTACCTACCGACTAGCCATTTCTTGAACATTATACAAAAAAGAGCAGTGTTCTAAAAATCGTGTTCTAAAAATCGGTGTAGGCAGGGCCTAACGTCTATTGGAGCTAAACAAAACGATTTAGTTCAATAACACCATATAAAACGCCTAACTACCGCCTGCTATTTCTTGAACATTATTGATAAGAACATACCTCTTGTAGGCAAACTACATCAGCACGATAACCAACAATCTCCCTTAACAGATTCTGTCTTCTGTACGGCCAAGAAAGAGCCCAAGGAGGACAGTAGCTGTAAAGGTCGCTACTTGCGGAAGTATCAGATAAAATATTATAAGAAAGAACAGTGAACGATCCTGCAGACTGAATCCGACCGTCTTGATCTAAGTGACCCATCACATCAGCTCCATTAACAGAGATAAGCCTACGAGGACTTGGAGAAGGAGCAGGAATCACACGTGAAGTCAAAATGGTACTAGGATGTCCCACAAACTGTTTAGTCTCTGCGTTAGCCACAACACACTCGAACTTCAACACATACCCGATGTCATCAGCGGTTGGCGTGTACGTTTTGCAACCCCCGACCTCGATTAGCGTCTCTCCTCCGTTTTTCTGCGTAATGCTTGAAGGATAAAACGGCGTGGGGCCGTTATTGGCGAGAGTGAGATTCGACATTGACCCGGATAAGGTACTGGCGAGAACTCCAGAGCCTGTGCTGTTAAAACGAGCAAGCTCATCTTCCTCGTTTCCGTTCTCTGCAGCTGCTCGCTCGTGCAGAGTCTTGTGATGCTGCCAGGCGTCTGTAAAGCATTTAGGCGAACAATGGTAGCTTTTTGCAACGAGGGCTCTACGCTTTGAACAGAATACACATTGTAAGGTGGCTTGTTCCGTTGGATGCACACTACAAATAGTTACTTTCTTATCGCTCTGTACACGATACCTACAAAAAAACAATCGAAAGCATAAAACTTAAAGACAAGAACAGAAGTAAAACCATAGTTCCTGTCTCTTCTTTCACAACCCCCAAACTAATTTGCAATTCTTTTAACGACCCAAATCAGAAATCTCTGAGCTTTAGACCAAAGTCTCAAACTTTTCTAGTAATTCTCTCAACTTTAGATCAAAGTATCAAACTTTGAGTAAAACCCACAAGCAATCAGACAAAACCCACAATCCACAACCGAGAAAGTTTCAAACTTTTTGAGTAAATCTCTGAACTTCAGATCAAAAGTTTCAAACTTTGAGTAAACCCCACAAGCAATCAGACAAACCCACAAGCCACGACCGAGAAAGTTTCAAACTTTACCATCTGTATCTCAAGAAGTAGCCTTCGAGAGGAGCAGATTCAGGGACATCTTCAGTGGCGGCGGTCTTATCAGGGCGGCGAACAAGCACGTAAGGAGTTAATTCACAGCCAACAATAGGAATCTCGGAAGGGAGATGCACTCGGATCACGCTTAGCATTGCTTTGGTCGAACACTATCGAAGCAGAGAATCGAAAGAAGAGGTTGAAGATGTTGTCGAAGAAAGGGAGATGAAATAGAGTCGAAGGTAGGCTGATCCACCATTTACTTTCACCCCTAAAAACCCGTCAAGACCAAACTCTCCGAAACCCTAGATACAGCTCTTTTGTCTCCTCTAGTAACCCAACTTGGATCTTTGAGAGAACAAAAAAAAATCTGGGATAGAGCAAATCTTTAATCGAGAATTGAGATGTGGATGGGTCCTTGAGAAAAGTTCGAGGATCGATTCTTACGCTGATAATGAAATTAAAAGAAATCAACGAAGGATTTTGTTTTTATTTTTGCTAAGAGTGGGATCAATCGTGAAGTATAAAAAAAAAACTATTAGCTTTAGCACTTCAGACCAAACAAAAAAAAAACATTTTATTGATTTACAAAATTTAGAAATTTCAAAAGAATTCGGTTTTGGGCTAAATGATTGAAAGCAAACCGGTTTCTTATTTTTGTTCCTAAAAAATCAATTTCAAGAAAAAATAAATAATCCACAGCTAAATAATTAATAAACTAAGTAAATCAAATATTTAATTATTTGTGTAGTACTACAAAACAAAATCAAAACATTAAATTGAGTCAATATGGACTAGTGCTAAAACGACATTTTCTATAAAAAAATGTACTCCTTCCATTTCATTAGGTACATACATACACATTAAAAAACATATAATTTGTATATTTTTAAAATAAAATAACATTTATTTTAAACAAAAAAATTTTCCATAGAACAACAGTTAAACTGAGGAGTATTATTTTAGATAGTCTCCAACTTATCTTTATACTTTTTTTTTTATCTTTATCTTTTTCTCAAAGATAAAAAAAAACTAATATAGATATAAGTTTTTTTGTTCTAATGCTTATCTTTATAATGGATGGAAGTTACTTTTGAAGAAAAATATAGATGAATGTTGTTTAGAAGTGGATTAGAAATTATCTCAAAGATCAAAGACTCAAAATCTGTTTTTTATTTCAAAACTAATGACAGAAACATATATATATAACTAGGTTGTTACTTTTTATAACCAAGTCTCCGGTCATTGACTCATCGTGGTAACTTCAAATCCGACTTTTCGCGGCTGAGCTGTTGTATTTATATGCAAATTATACCTGGAAAGTTCTCTCTTTTCACTTCCCTCCTGCATGAGCCTCAGCCATGGAGATCTCGCCAACCTCAACAACCGTCTACGTAACTTACTCAATGCCTGCAGAAAAGCTCCTACCTTTACAAGAACCAAAGCTCTCCACGCACTTTCCATCACGTTATGGAACACCCTTCAGCAGCCAATTTACATCTGCAACAACGTCATCTTCCTTTACGCGAAGATTGGCGAGGTTTCATGTGCAGCGAAGGTGTTCGATAGAATGCCTGAGAGAAACACAGCGTCTTTCAACACGGTTATTAGTGGGTTTAGCAAATCTGGGTTTGTGGAGAAAGCTTGGCGTGTGTTTTCTGAGATGAGGGAGTTTGGGTTTTTACCGAATCAGTTAACAGTTAGTGGTTTGTTGTCTTGTCCATCGTTGGATCTTCGTGCTGGAACTCAGTTGCACGGTTTGAGCTTGAAGTATGGTTTGTTCATGGCTGATGCATATGTAGGTACTGAGTTGTTGGGTTTGTATGGGAGGCTTGAGTTGTTGGAAATGGCGGAACGGGTGTTTGAAGATATGCCGTTGAAGAGCTTGGTGACATGGAACCATATGATGTCTTTGTTGGGGCGTGGTGGTTTTCTTAGAGAATGCTTGTTTCTCTTCCGTGAGCTTGTTGGGACAGGGGAGTGTTTATCTGAAAGCTCTTTCTTGGGTGTGTTGTCAGGTGTGTCTTGTGAAAATGACTTGGAAACTAGCAGACAATTGCATTGCTCAGCGATGAAAAGAGGGTTAGATTGTGAAACTTCCGTCGTTAATTCTCTTATCAGCGCATATGGAAGATGTGGCAACGCACATATGGCAGAGAGAGTGTTTGAGGAGGCAGTTTCATGGGATATAGTGTCATGGAACGCTATAATTGGTGCAACTGCCAAATGTGAGAGCCCGTTAACAGCTCTCAAACTCTTTGTGAGTATGTCAGAGCATGAGTTTTCCCCTAACCAAGGTACATACGTTAGTGTTCTTAGTGCCTCTTCTCAAACGCAGACGTTGAGTTTCGGACGCCAGATTCATGGCACACTGATCAAGAATGGCTGCGAGACTGACATCTACTTGGGGAATGCATTGATAGATTTCTATGCTAAATGCGGTAGTCTGGAAGATTCTCGCATGTGCTTCGATTCTATACGTGATAAGAACATTGTTTGTTGGAATACACTGCTTTGGGGTTATGCCAATAAAGATGATCCCATTTGTCTCTCATTGTTTCTTCAAATGCTTCAAATGGGTTTCATGCCAACTGAATATACTCTCTCGACAGTCCTCAAATCCTGTTGTGTCATAGAGTTACAGCAGCTGCACTCTGTTATTGTGAGAACGGGATATGAAGATAACAACTATGTGTTAAGCTCTCTTATGAGATCCTACGTCAAGAATCAACTGATGAGTGATGCTCTTCTTCTGCTGGACTGGTCAAGCGGGCCTTCTTCTGTTGTCCCATTGAACATTGTCGCTGGAATATATAGCAGAACAGGGCAGTACCATGAATCGGTGAAGCTGATCTCGACACTAGAACAACCGGACACAGTATCTTGGAACATTGCTATTGCGGCTTGCTCTCGGTCTGATAACCACGGAGAGGTTACAGAACTTTTCAAACACATCCTTGAAGCAAACATCCGCCCTGATAATTTCACATATGTTAGCATCTTAAGCATGTGCGCTAAGTTCTGTGACTTGACGCTTGGAAGTTCAATCCATGGCCTAATCACAAAAACAGATTTCAGCTTTGCCGACACATTTGTTTGCAACGTTTTGATTGACATGTATGGGAAATGCGGAAGCATTACGAGTGCAATGAAAGTCTTTGAAGAAACAAGAGAGAAGAGCATCATTACATGGACGGCATTGATGTCTTCTCTTGGCATTCATGGATATGGACATGAGGCATTTGAAAAGTTTAAGGAAATGGTGTCTCAGGGTTTTAAGCCAGACCGTGTCTCTTTCATCTCTTTGCTAACTGCTTGCAGACATAGTGGTATGGTAAAAGAAGGAATGGAGTTGTTTCGGAAAATAAAGGACTATGGAGTTGAAACAGATATGGATCATTATCGTTGCGCCGTTGATCTTTTGGCTAGAAACGGTTACCTGAAGGAAGCTGAGCAGCTGATTTCTACAATGCCTTTCCCTGCAGACGCTACTGTATGGCGAACTTTTCTTGATGGTTGCAATAGGTTTGCAGAAGAACAGAGAAGCACTCTCAAGTTCATCTCTGCAGAGTAGTTAAAGAATGTAAATTGCAAGAGGATTCGTTTTTATGTCCCTCTAGTCGTTTCTCCTGCAATTCATATGTTGTGTATGGTGAATGAAATAAAGAGTTCAAAGTTTATATAATCACAAGTTCAGAAGGTGGACTCTCTCTCAGAAGCAAACACCCAAACTTTCAGTCACATTACTTATAAAACGAGGCTTTCTGTATGGTAACTTAATGGTTAAATCAGCCTGCAGCTTGGAAATCTCCAAAGTCATCATCTGGTGCATCTTCAACCCCTATATCTTTAGCTTCTTGGTCTTCTTTCTTCTCTACTTCTTCTCGCTTTGTATCAAGATCTTGTTGTTCAGATGATCTTTGGAGGCTGAGGCTTGATGGGGACCTCTGAGCGGTTGTGGCAGGAGAAAGCGGTCCAGGAGGTGGAGGCGGAGGGATGATTGAAGGTATGGCTTCTATAGACTTGCCCTTATCCTCCAAGGAGAGATTGGTCAAACTCTTCTCCACCAACTTAGACTTTGTGTCTTTTTCGCTCCTCTGTTTCAATCATTTCGATATGAAAGAAAGAAAAAAACAAGAAACTTGCAGAAAATGTATCTATGCAATAACTGTAAATCTTACGTTTTTTAATTGAAGAACAATGGTTTCTCCTTCCTTTAAGCTGTAATCGACAGATGAAGTGTTCTGAAAGTGTTGTTCCATCTCTTCTGCTGTTTTCTTCTTGTTCAAGTACCTTTAGCACAGAGAGAGAGTAAGATTCTTTGCTTAAATGTCTGAATCAAAAGAAGACTTGGAGATTTAAAGTGGAATGTTACTTCATGTGGTCATGTAGTGCAGCTTGGAAATCATATGCTTCAGTTCTCTCCCTGAATCCAAGTCCAATAAAAGCATGACGAGCACGACCATCTGCAATGCTTCAAATAAGTATACTCGAAAAAACAACTTTACATCTCCATATACCTTATGTGGTAAGTGCCTACCTATGTTTTCTTCAACACGGAGAACAAAGTATCTACAAGACAAAAACAGAGCTTTCATGTTAGACTAGCTGCACATCATGAGAAGACCAAGGTTCATTTTTTTTTTTGGTTACCTGCTACTGTCGATTACGGCTTCTACTGGATGAAGTTCACCATCTCGGAGAAAGGCTTGAGCGTAAAGTTCTCCTGTGGTTTTATCTACAAGTTTGATAATGCACTCTTCTCCTTTGCTCACCACTTTCAGTGCTCCTTCCCATGCCCATTTGTTCACGTCCCACTCATCCGCTCTGCAAGGATCATTCAAATAAAAGGTATCAGCGAATGTCTATCTCCACCTTCCAATACATCTTTGGCCTAAGAACCCAAGTTAAGCTGATTAAAAGCAAATGTAATTAGAAAGGTGACTATATTGATAAAACTTAAGTCTAAGCAGTCACTCCTAGTAACTTCAAGAATTGGTTCAGTAAGGTTTGTTACGAGTTATTGATCACTGGCAAAACAGTAGAAAAAGGGTTCTCAAAGAATCTCCTAACTAAAGATCAGACATTGTCTGATCATGAAGGCAAGAAAAGAACCTGTAGGAAGCTGCAGTTTTCCTTGGAGGTATCTGCATACACACAAGACAAAAGACGTGCTCACTTGCTGTAACATTCCCCCCAAAATAACAAACACAGTAGCAAAAACTTTAACCGTATGATAAAACGAGTCCATCAAGCTCCAATGTCAAGGAACGTTTCTAATTTATGTAACAATGATCTCAAATAGCTAATATGATTGCAAAGACCAAACCATCAAGCCTGACATTGCTTAAATTAAAATATTTTTTAACCAATAATCCTTGAGAATCTCTTATACGAATATAAACCTAATCAAGGTTAGAAATTTCTCATTATAATCTAATAAAGGTTAAAACTTTACCAAATAAACATAGCATTCAGGCACTTGGAAGAGACCAATCTCTAGAGCTTCCCTCTCCTCGTTATCATCGACGGTCACATGATCAGTTGAAGAATTCTTCTCTTCCTTAACATTCGACGAAGATGAAGCTTGTTCCATCCTCAAAACCACTAGAGAAGAAGACTAAATCGATCAACAACCTCGTAGAATCTTTAAAGTTAAAAGTCTTTGCCCTACTGTGATCACAATCTCACGAGTCGCGAAGACGAAGAAACGAAAAGCTTTCGCGTTAGGTATAGTCCCACCCGATCCTCTTAACTTAGTTTAAATCTGGACCGTTCATTACATTGACTTTTAGGACTTCCTGATATAGACTAGACACGTGTGTGTCTCCACCGCTGGGAAGTCAGCATTAAGCAGTTGATGGACCAACCAATGAAAGAACGTTAAAATTTCGTTTTGGGCCTTAAATGGGCCTTCACAACTTTTACCTGAGCTTGCCTCTGAACCCACCCAATCTATAAATCTGGACCGTTCATTGTATTGACCTTTGAAACTCCTGATATACACATATAACATAACCAAATATATATAAATTATTTTAAATTTTATTAAAAACATCTGAACGTATTAAAAAATAAATAATTAAAAACATTTAAATCATCCAAAATTATCCAGAAAATATTTTTAAAAATATCTAAAATTATTTGAATTATTTCGAAATTATATTTAAAATACTCGATATTTTCTGGATATTTAATATCTGAACCAAAACAAAAATAGCTAAGATACTAATCGAATTCTCGGCCTTATGGGCTTTAGACTCTTTTATAAAAATCCATTGTATGCATTATCTTATTTAATTTTAAATATTAAATATTTTACCACTTCGTCGTCTTGAGTAGGTGTGTGTGCTTGTTGTCGTCTCACCCTAATTTGCTATACACTGAGACTCAAAATGGCGGCTGCGACTTCATCCATTGCTCCTTCCCTCTCATGTTCTTCTTCCTCCAAAGCCCTTAGGTCATCGAAAGCCTCAACCTTTGCCTTTCCCAACATCGGTTTCATCTCCTCTGCTTCCAAGTCTCTAAGGTCGCTCACCGCCACCGTCTCTGGAAATGGCACCGGATCTTCCCTCTCCGCGAGAATGGTCGCGTCTTCGTCTGCGGTCAGAGCCCCTCTTTCTCTCGACTTCGAGACGTCTGTATTCAAAAAGGAGAAAGTCTCTCTTGCTGGTCACGAAGAGGTTCGATTATTGTGGTGATTCTATAAAAATCTGATCTTATTGTGGTTTTGTTGTTTGTGATTGTTCCTAATATTTTGAGGTTTTTGATTTATATTTTGTTTAGTACATTGTGAGAGGAGGAAGGGACTTGTTCAAGCATCTTCCTGATGCTTTCAAAGGGATTAAGCAGATTGGTGTCATTGGCTGGGGATCTCAGGTAGTTTTTTCTTTTCTTTTATCTTATAGTGTCTGACATTTCCTTAATCAGCATGTTGCTTATTTCGATGCTTACTAAATTGTTGTGCTTTGATTTTTGATTCATTACTTAAGAAGCAAAACTTGAAAGTTAGCTATGACTTTTGTTTACTTTTGATTTACGTCATGTGAAGTAAATTGATCAATGCACTGTTCTAAAAATCGGTTTAGCTAGGCGATCATCTAATCGGCAAATCAGACATAAACTAAACTATTTTTTAGAACGATTTATTTTTTATTTTTAAAAATCGGTTTAGCCGCCTAATTAGTAATCCCATATAAAAACGCCTATTTCTTAAATATTGGGTCAATGAAATTATAAATTGAAGTGCTTTCTTTTACATTTCTTTCGATATATTTGAGTTTGAATGAGCAAACTGAATAGATAGTGTCTCGTGCTAAATTCTATATACATTTGCAGGGACCTGCTCAAGCACAAAATCTAAGGGATTCACTTGTGGAGGCAAAGTCTGACATCGTTGTTAAGGTTAATCCCCAATTCTCATGTGTTGTCTTTAATACTTTTGTTTTGTTTTAGATTGAATCTTTGCTTTCTGCTGTTACCTGAAGGCTATGCCCTGACTTGGTTTCTTTTCTTTTTTTTGTAGATTGGGCTTAGAAAGGGCTCTAGCTCGTTTGAGGAGGCACGTGCTGTTGGCTTCACCGAAGAAACTGGTACTTTGGGTGATATATGGGAAACTATCTCCAGCAGTGATCTTGTATTGCTTTTGATCTCTGATGCTGCTCAAGTAAGTGCATTTTCAGAATCTTGAATTATATTTGATATTTTTTAAATAAACTCTAATAATATATCCTGTTTTTTTTTGCAGGCAGATAACTATGAGAAAATATTCTCTCACATGAAGCCAAACAGCATTCTCGGTTTGTCACATGGGTTTCTACTTGGGCATTTACAGTCAATGGGACTTGACTTCCCAAAGAACATCAGCGTTGTAGCTGTTTGCCCTAAAGGAATGGGTCCTTCTGTGAGAAGGCTTTATGTCCAAGGAAAAGAAATCAACGGTGCTGGAATCAACGCTAGTTTTGCAGTCCACCAGGTTTTCTATCTCTCTAAACAGCTAAAGCTAATTTGTACCTCATGTGTTCATTTTTCTCACTATCTGTTTGCAGGATGTTGACGGTAGAGCCGCTGATGTTGCTCTGGGATGGTCAGTAGCACTTGGTTCTCCTTTTACTTTTGCTACTACTCTTGAGCAAGAGTACAAGAGTGACATCTTTGGAGAAAGAGGTGCATTGTGGACCTTGTGGCCTCACTTATATCCCTCAACCCCATGCGTACAACTTATCTTCATCTTTAATGTTTGTTAAATAGGTATTTTGCTTGGTGCCGTTCACGGAATCGTGGAGTCTCTGTTCAGAAGGTACACAGAAAACGGAATGAGTGAAGACTTGGCTTATAAGAACACAGTAGAGTGCATCACAGGAACAATCTCGAGGACTATCTCTACTCAGGGAATGTTGGCTGTCTACAACTCCTTGTCTGAAGAAGGCAAAAAGGATTTCGAGACTGCCTACAGTGCATCATTCTATCCTTGTATGGAGATTCTCTATGAATGCTACGAGGATGTAGCAGCTGGTAGCGAGATCCGGAGTGTTGTCTTAGCCGGTCGTCGCTTCTACGTAATAACTCAAACCCTTTCTCTTCTTACATTTACACAAAACACGGTTTGATGGAACTATCTTGCTTGTAACAGGATAAGGAAGGCTTGCCTGCATTCCCAATGGGAAAGATTGATCAGACAAGAATGTGGAAGGTCGGTGAACGTGTCAGGAAGTCAAGACCAGCTGGTGACTTGGGTCCGTTGTATCCCTTCACTGCTGGAGTTTACGTTGCCCTTATGATGGCTCAGGTATGTATGTATGCATGTCCTTTTTGTTTTAAGTCGGCTTGGTTTACTCATCACAGAGTTTATTTATGTAGATTGAGATCTTGAGGAAGAAGGGTCACTCTTACTCAGAGATCATCAACGAGAGTGTGATTGAGTCTGTTGATTCTCTAAACCCGTTTATGCATGCTAGAGGAGTGTCCTTCATGGTGGACAACTGCTCAACCACAGCGAGATTGGGATCGAGGAAATGGGCACCGAGGTTTGACTACAACCTGACTCAACAAGCTTTGGTGGCTGTGGACAATGGTGCGCCAATCAACAAAGACTTGATCAGCAACTTCTTTGCTGATCCAGTCCATGGTGCTATCGAGGTATGTGCACAGCTCAGGCCTACAGTGGATATCTCTGTGCCTGAGGATGCTGATTTTGTTCGACCGGAGCTGCGTCAATCCAACTGAGTGTAGGGTTGGTAAACTTGTCAGTTTCTATGAAAATGTAATCGTGTTTTGAAAAAGAAAAAGACAGAAAGCTTGTGGAAGTTGTAGGCGTGAGAATGTTTTGTTTGAATGGTTTGAAATAAATGATGTCTCTTTTGAATTCCACATGTAACAAATGATGTTCTCTCTGCTTTGATTAATAGTGTTTCTTGTGAATGTTTAGTTTGGATGTTAAAAGAGCTCTTCCTCTGAATGTAAGATACATAAGAAAATGATTAAAGACGTTGGTGTTTAGATTCATAGATGATCTAGCTTTTGCAGTGTGGCATCTAGGATTCTGCTCTTTTCTATTATATTTATAATGTGATGCTACTTTTTTTTTTTTAAGGATTTTTTAAATTAATTTTGAAACTCAAGGAGATTTTGTATTCTCATAACTTAAAACTCTGCATCTCTTGATAATGTTGACTTGAGTCCTGATGATCCAATATTTGATCTGCTTCTATCTAGATGCCCTGTCCTCGAGGAGTTGATCACGAGTTGTGCAAACTTGCTACATTAGGGACCAGTGTCTTCGCCAACACTCAAGAGATTTACTATTGATTGTGAACATGATCTCAGTGAGTTACATAATGTAGCATTGAAGTTAGACTCGACTTTGGACTGAATGAACCTATAGTTCATGCAAAAGATTTGGGACGTGAAGTTACGAGGAATGCCACCAATCTTATCATGGGGAATCACAATGTTCAAACCCTTCACTTATCTTCCGATACACTTGAGGTGATTTAAGACTTTTCTAAGACTGTGAAGTTCATTGTCTATACACTCAATGGCTAAAAACTATGGAGTGTGAAGTATATTGTCGCCTATACAACATAATCTGGGAAGTGTGGTAGCTCGTCAACTAGAGAATAGTAGACAAGTATAAGATGACGTTAAGTTGAGAAACAACAAGTGGCAGTGACTTCATAAAAGCTAATGTTAAGACTCGCAAAAGCTAAACCTACTAAGCAAATCATGTAATCAAATGTTGCACAACTTGTGAACTAAACGTATTCTACTCAAATGCGACCAAGTTGCAGAAACTTTTTTACTTCCAAAACTTCCAAATTATGATTTTTTTTTTTTTTTTTTTTTTGCAGCAAATGACATTTATCATGCATTCCCAACAATGCAAATCGCAAATCTAGAAATTGAAAAGGCGAGAGTAGATCCATTTCAGATGCTTTCATGTAGAAGTTACCAAGCCCATATAATGTTGAAGGGAACTTGATAAGTCTATTACATATCTTTTGTATTCTCCTCCTCTCTACTAAAACTCACACCAAAGAACTCTTGAAGCAGCTGTGAAAAATTGTTGAGATCCAGCATGTCAACAAGGCCTATCTTCAAAGAGTTTAAAGGGCAATTCTTAGCTGGAGCTTCTATATCTTGAGGTTTTACTTGACTGTTTGGTGTAGTTTAACACTTTGTGATCTGTTGTGAAGAGATATCTAATGAAGTCAATCTCCATCTTTTGCAAGAACTTTACAACATTTTTAAAAAATTTAATTAATTTTTTTAATTTTTAAAATTTAAAAATCAAAATATTAACAAAACCGAAATTAGTTAATTAATTTTTTTAAAACCTACAAGGACTGTTTAAGAAAGCCAATACATTAATAAGTCAGAAGGCTACAATCAATGCTCCAAAAGAAAATACATTAATAAGTCAAATTATTAAAAACTCAGCATTTTTTAAAAAACAGAGAAAGAGAGTCAAAAGAGACAACCACAAAAAAAATAGAAGCATGGTTGAAAGTTGGAGCCCATAAGTGCTGAGAAAATATCTCTAACAAGCCGAAAAAGTGAGGCCCATTAACTTCCAGGGCACAGAATCAGCAACGTATAAATATTTAAATCACACCACTTCCCTCTCCCTCTTCCCTTAAAACCCTAATCTCAATGACGACCACCACCGCAGCAGCAGCATCGCCGCCGCCACAGCACCCAGAGCAACAACTCGTCCCACCTCCACAGACTTCAAGAGTAAGCCCCAAGACTCTCGACACCGCCGTCACCGCTCTACTCAAATGGAGAAGCGAGAAATCAAAAACAGAGAAGCCTCAGCTCCTCGAGCAAGACGAGTTCATCTACCTAATCGTCACCTTAAAGAAGATCCCACAAACAAACCGCACGAAGCCTCACCGTATCCTCCTCCCTCACCCTCTCATCAACACTGAAGAAGACTCTCCCGAGCTTTGCCTCATCATCGACGACAGAGCTAAAAGCGGTTTAACTAAAGAAGACGCGAGGAAGAAGATCGAATCCGATAACGTCCCGATCACCAAGATTCTCAAGCTCTCGAAGCTCAAGAGTGATTACAAAGCGTTTGAGTCAAAGCGTAAGCTTTGCGATTCGTTCGATATGTTCTTTGCGGATCGGAGAGTGATTCCTCTGCTTCCGAGGTTGATCGGGAAGAAGTTTTTCGCGAGCAAGAAGTTACCAGCTGCTGTGGATTTGAAGCATAGGAACTGGAAGGAGCAGGTGGAGAAGGCTTGTGGCTCAGCTATGTTCTTTGTTAGGACAGGGACGTGTAGTGTTGTTAAGGTTGGGAAGTTGTCTATGGAAAGGGATGAGATTGTTGAGAATGTGATGGAGACGTTGAATGGGGTTGTTGAGGTTTTGCCGAATAAGTGGAAGTATGTTCGGTCTTTGCATTTGAAGTTGTCTGAGAGTGTGGCGTTGCCTGTTTATCAGTCTGTGCCTGATTTGAAGCTAAAGATTGATGCTTTTGGTGGTGGGAAGAGTGTTGTTGTTGTTAAGGAAGGGAAGAGTAGTGAGAAGAGTGATGCGGTGAAGAAGAAGAAAGGTAGGATTCATGAGGTTAGGTATATGGATAGTAATGTGTCTGAGGTGCTTGATGAAGAGGAGATTGGTGATGTTGAGGTTAGTGTTAAGTCTGGTGGTGATAAGGAGGAGAAGAAGAAGAGGAAGAAGAAAGAGGTGAGTGAGGTTGTAGAGACTGAGAAACCGAAGAAGAAAGTGGCCAAGGGGAAGGTGAAAGAGAATGAGTTAAAGCCGAAGAAGAAGGCAAAGGTAACGAAACAAGAGTCTGGTGATGGTTTGAAACCGAAGAGGAAGAAGAGTGCTTAGAGAGTAGCAAGGCAATGGAAGATCAAGGTTTTTGCTTTTTTTTCAATTGGGTAATTTTATGTTTTATCTTTAGTGCTGATTACATTTTGGAGTCTTTCATATCTTGTACTGATGCTTCTCTTAAATGTATGTTGAACCTGTGTTACTGTTGTTTGGTGGTTTTGTGGAGGAAGCAAACTACTTTTACCAGTTTTGAGCATTTCTTATTTAACCTTCTTCGTTATAAACAAGTGTTTAGCTATAGCAATCGATTGAATGATTTTCTATCAAACAGGATCATCATATGTTTGGTATGAATGGCTCACGCAAGGTTAACTCTCCAAACTATCTATCTACTACAAAAGTTTATGACTTTGCGGTTAGTTGAGTTAAAATTTTAGCTTAAATTGAATAAAATTTAATTAATTTTAGTTATTTCGGTTAAGATTTTTGTTAGTTCGGTTCAAAATTTCGATATTTATAGATGAAATAGAAAGGCAAAGGATCGATGAAACTGAAAATTTATGAAACTAAATACATTGTTTGTGAACAATTGTTCTTTTATGTAGACAAAAATATTATCATATTAAACTAGTAAAGTAATAGTAAACATGTAAATAGTAGTAAAACATTATCATATGTAAGAACCTCTTGACCACAAACCAGTAGCCTTCTGAATGGTTTACCAATTTTATTCTCCTGATGTTCTTTCTGCTCATTCTTCTATGCTCTCATGATCTCATTTTCTAATCACAGGACCTCTGTAAGGAACTTTCCATATCACAAAGTTATCTGGAGGCTGATACTCTTCAAGCCATGTCACATTTGATATCACTTCTCCATTCATCACTTCAATCTCACCTGGTTTCCATAGATCATCATCAACATTTTCCATAGTTACAAAATGACAACCCTAAATCATTATGATAAGCTATAGATCTAATCAAGAACCTATATAAACCATGATTGCTTAACACTAAGGTGGTGTGTCTTGGTTAAGTTTGTGTCCTTTTACCAGGCAAGTCACGTGTTGGGGATTTCCGGAAGTAGTTGCAGTGTCTTCCGTGAGTAGGAGAGTATGGAGGAGATAAGATATCAAAGATTGCACAATGAGTAATGGCTTTGAAACAATGGATGTTGCCACCGGTTGTTGGATACAATGTGGTTGCTGGGCAAGGAGCTGTCATGTCAGTATCCTTGACCAGCTTTGCAGGTCTTGCTATGAATAAAATGAGAATAATACATTACTCAGAGAAGGATTATTGAAAAAAATTATTTGGAAAGTTACATTGGACGGTTTACATGTTTTACCTTGTAATGGATCGTCTAGCTCTGATGGATCATGCTCAACCCAATCATATGACTTCACGTGCATCGAACCGTAAACTAGCTTGCTTACCACTGTCATGCCTGGATGATTATGAAGTGGTATGATAGACGAAGGTGGCATGCAGAAAATTCCAATCTGAGAGAAGAATAATAGTCAGAAGTCATAACCAGACAAGAAAATTAAGAAACCATACCAAATTCAAAACACTCATCATCACTAGTACTTCTAGTTACAACATGAGATGCCTATCAATGGCAAGACTATTAAAAACACTATCAGGTGATATAGATTTCTCAAGATTCATAGCTATGGACTATGCACTTGTTTGAACACATTGATTAAGGCACACTCAAAAGCAGCAGCAACAATCTCAAAAGAAAGTTTGCTCACCGAGAAGCTGTCACACTCATGTAAGTGAAGGTATTTAATGGCTGGCAGAGAATTATGGTTCCCATTACGATCGTTCCCCGGACCCGACCAGTTACGCACCAGTTGAGCTTCCTGTTCGAGACCAACATCAGACGGCTTGATTTTCTCTGAAATAAAAAAAAATTACAGGTATCACGTACGTCTGCTATTAATAGACACCTAATAAACAACAGTAGTCTAACGACACAAGAAACTGAGATACTCAAAACAGCAGCACTGCAGTTCAGACATAATGCTCAAAAATGGAAGAAACTTAAAGAGAAAACTTACAAGACAGCTACATGCGTAGTCTAAACACATAAGAGCGTTCAAAAAAAACCCATAATAGCACTGCAAGTCAGAGATAATGCTCAACAAAAGTTCCTAAACACATGGCGCAAGCGAGATTCCAGAGAAAACTTGCAAGACAGCTACAAGACTAGACTAGCGTCATAAGAGAATGCAAAAACACCCCCAAAATAACAGTGCAATTCAGACATCAGGATCAAAAAAGAGTGCCTAAAGAACATGATGGAGCAAGCTCAAAACTGAAGACAAAAAAGGAAAGAAACTTCAAGAAAAAACGTAGTCGTACCCAACATGTTGCGAACCTTGTCTAAGGCCTCCTCAGACACAGGTCCATTAGGAGAGAGAGAGGCCTTGCAAGTATTGAAAAGCCTCTGAATATAATACGGCATGATACAATACAATACTTCCCAACTTCTTGAGCTCCTCTACTATCACTCTTGTGTTAAAGGTTTGGACTTTGATAAATGGGCAGCTTCTGTTTCCAGTTTCTGATATGTTTTTTATTGCAAAAGAGTAACAGAGATCGATCACCTTCTTCAAATGATTCTCAAGCACTGCCCTGAATAAAGACAAAAGACAACAACTTTAAATAAATATCACAAAACCAGAGCTAAGGGTCTCTCTCGAACAGCAAAGTGATGTTATTGAAAAAGCTCTAATCTTTTTTCTTTCACTGATTCTTAAATCTAACAGAATAGAAATGAATGGTGCCAAGCAAAAAGGAACAGCTAAAGTAAGTGGATTTCAATTTCAAATGATTAAAGAGAAAGAGATAGAGATAGAGATAGAGATAGATAGAGAGAGACCTTTCGAGCAGAAGAGTGAAAAATCAGAAGAACGGCGACGAAGAAGAAGAATTGAATCGGAGAAGGAGGAAGAAGAATTGAATCGGAGAAGGAGGAAGAAGAATCAGAATTTATCTCTTTTGCTTTGTAGGTCACTAAACAATCTGGAGATTCACTTTCTTTGCCCTTACTTTTAGAAACAGTCAATTTAAACCCTTGCTTTTTTCAGCTCGAATCAATCCCCACTGCGTTTTGTTCTTCTCTCTATGACTTTTGTCTTTTCTAGGAAGACACAAGAAAGAAGACACCAACAATTACAGCTGTATTTTCTTTTCTTTGTTGCTAATCAGCAACAGTTACTTAAGTTACATATACAAATTGATACAAACAAGTGACAACTTAAATGGCATTGACTGGATTTGCTATATATATTTGCAATAAAGAATCAAACAAAATCTCCTACTATTCAATAATCCAAGTTATGGTAAAAAAAAAGTAACCATTTGTGGATTTTTTACTTTGCAAAAGCCCACACTTCGTTTTGTTATCTCTATATTTGTTCCTATAATAATATTTAGAGGTAAATTACTCCAATTTATTTCTATATATTCATTTTAATATAGAAATTACTATTTTTATTTATATAGAAAGAAATATTTTTTTTTAATTTCTTAAAATTTAGATATTATTATTTTAAAGAAATATATTAGAGTAAATTTTTCTTATTTATTATAAAATTTCTTTATTTAAAAAGATGATAGTAAAAAGTTAATAGTCCGTTTTATTTTCGGCCTCCCCTACCAGGTCCAACGGGCTTTAAAGAAAGAAAGCCTCAGTGTCTTGTCAAAGATATTTTGCTGAGAATTCGCGGGGACCCCATCAGTGATGGATATTTACCAAACTACCCCCCAAAATATCATAGATATAAAAAGCAAAACGATAAGACTTGGTGTGTTGTTCTATCCCGTCTCTCTCTCTCTGTATCATTATCCACGAAGAAGAAAACCCTAGAAAGGCGGTTGAAGAAGGAGGTGAACAAAAAAAGCAATGGCAGGAGTAGGACCTATGACTCAGGATTGGGAACCGGTGGTGATCCGTAAGAAAGCTCCCAACGCTGCCGCCAAGCGCGACGAGAAGACTGTCAACGCTGCTCGGAGAAGCGGCGCCGATATCGAATCCGTCCGAAAACGTTTGTTTTCTTCTTCGATCTCTGTGTTTCGTTTAGATCTGTCTTCCTAGTTTTAGGTTTAGATTGGGCGATTGAATCGAGATGATTGTATATAGATTCCTGATTTAGGGTGCCGCCACTGAGTTATTGCGAAGGGATTTGTGTTTGTTAGGCTTTTCGTTTGTTGTGATTGCGAAGGAACGCTAATCATTTATCGTATCAGGTTTGATGTATATCTGTTTTTGACATCTTAAGATGGATTTGTTTAATGTTGTTGCTTATAGACAATGCTGGAACCAACAAGGCGGCTTCAAGCGGCACCTCCTTGAACACCAAGAGGCTTGATGATGACACTGAGAACTTAACTCGTCAGTTTCTACTTCCTAACCTCCTCATTATTCACTCCCAAGGAATATCATTAACTTCATTTCTGTATCGACAATGAAATGCTAGTAGTATAGTTTCTTCCTCTGTGAACTATTCTAGGCAGGGCAGGAGCTGAGATTTGGGAAGTTATAGACTGTTTAATAAATATTTCAATAGTTTGGGGACTAAATTTTTTTTAAAAATTTGGGGGTTTGATTCGAATGTTTCATCAGGTTGGGAGGACGTCGGTGTTTGTAGATGGGTTATAGTGAAAAAAGCCAAAAGCGTTATATATTGTTTTGCCTTTCCAAGGTTGTCTTTAACAGTGTGTTGTTGTGTGTGGGTTTAATTTAAAATTAGATGATCGTGTGCCTACTGAGTTGAAGAAAGCCATAATACAAGCCCGAGGAGAGAAGAAGCTCACCCAGTCCCAACTCGCTCAAGTACACTACTTTCCCTCTTCTTCACTCTGTCTCTCTAGTTTTTTTTTTGTAATTGGACTCATGATGGTAATATGATGAACATGTGTTGGTTGGTGTAGCTGATAAATGAGAAGCCACAAGTGATCCAAGAATACGAGTCTGGAAAAGCAATACCGAACCAGCAGATCCTTATTAAGCTGGAGAGGGCACTTGGAGCTAAACTCCGTGGAAAGAAGTAATAAACAAAAGCTCCTCAGAAGGTAAAAAGAAGAGCTAGTCGCAGTTTCTCTCCAGTTCATATGCTATAACAGAAACTACCTGTGAGGAATCTTTTATGGTGTGTAAGAAAACAAAGAAACAATAGTTGTTTGGAACCTTTTGTCATTATAAATAATCCGTTCGTTCTCTTTGCATTCACATGACAAACGTAACTAAGAATTGAACATTCTTGATTCAACTCGTATCTACTACTCGATGGAAGAGGTTGTTCAGGTTGAAGCAATAGCAACTATGTGTGTACATGCTGAAGCTGACTACAGACCTTTCAATGGCGGATGTGGTGCAGTCACCGGTTCCGTTAGTGAGAAGCCGTAGGTCAGGTTCAAAGCTTTGTGGCTCCGAAATGGTTAACCCCGAAAAACAAGTGCAAAACTCTATACATATATCTATGGGCCAATCCTAGCCTATTTTGGGTACACGTGAGGGGAACGTGGGCTTACTGGAGGGACGAGGGTAAAGTCGTCATTTACTCAGATGAGATCTAGGGTTTATATATTTTGCTACGGCATTTTCGTTCTCTCTTTCGCTTCCAGGTTTGCCGTCCGCCGGAGTTTTTTCGCAAACCCAAATCAATGGTTCGTCTAGTTATGCGTTATTGATGTTTCTTAGTAAACAAAGTGGTACTGATTCTTCTTTTGATGTTTGTTGGAATTGAATCAGGCGTCGGAGAAGAAGCTATCGAACCCGATGAGGGACATAAAAGTGCAGAAGCTGGTGCTGAACATCTCCGTCGGTGAGAGTGGAGATCGTCTCACCAGAGCCTCCAAGGTCTTGGAACAATTGAGTGGCCAGACTCCTGTTTTCTCCAAGGGTCAGTCTTGTCTTCCCTCCCTACTAGTTCAATCACAGTTCTTAATGAATTCTTGCAACATAGGAGTGTAGTGAATCTTGTTTAGGACAATCATCTTGTTCCTGAGTTACTTGCTTTTGTCGTAATAGTGTTCTGAGTTTTGCTTGTCTTTGCAAATCTCTTGTGCAGCAAGGTACACTGTTCGTTCTTTTGGTATCAGACGTAACGAGAAGATTGCTTGCTACGTTACTGTCAGGGGAGATAAAGCAATGCAACTCCTTGAAAGTGGACTCAAGGTTAAAGAGTATGAGCTCTTGAGGAAGAACTTCAGCGACACCGGTTGCTTCGGTTTCGGTATTCAGGAGCACATTGATTTGGGTATCAAGTAAGTCTTTCAGACACACAGATATAGACCCAACTTAGAAAGATGGCTTTTGTGTAATCATTCATTGATCTCAGGTATGACCCGTCCACTGGAATCTACGGTATGGATTTCTATGTTGTTCTTGAGCGTCCTGGTTACCGTGTGGCACGTCGCAGAAGATGTAAGGCTCGTGTTGGGATCCAACACAGAGTCACGAAGGATGATGCCATGAAATGGTTCCAAGTTAAATACGAAGGAGTCATTCTCAACAAGTCTCAGAACATTACTGGTTAAACACAAATTGTCTCAAACAGAGATCTATTATCTGTGTGTTTTGTCCCCCTGGTTCGAATCGTATTTTATCAGTTTTGTTTTTGCTTCTTTGTTCTTCAGACATTTGAGTTTTCTTTTTAGACATTGCCTATCTACAATGATTGCCATCAAAACAGGTGTAAAGCTGAGCTAAAACACAATGCATGATCTATTCATTTCTTTTGAAACATTCTACAGATGTAATTAAGTTAACGCTAAACCATGTATTGTAAAACCAGATTCCACAACTCAATGATTATCGAAGACGATTTTTCTTAAGAATGTTTTTTACATAAAGCTATATATAGAAAAGTTTAAAAGAATTGATGTGGTTACTTATGTCATCAAAGTGCATTTACTTTTAATAATGATTTCGAGCTTCATAAAATTAACGGATCGACCGTTGGAACGGGATGGGGCACACGGACCGAGAGAGCGGACGTGGGTGGTCCATTAGTTGTAGACGGTCGGGGCGTTACAAGTGGTATCAGAGCTAGTTAGCCATCTCGGTTTTGACCCGAGAGGCGTCTTGAGACCTGTCGTGGGGCGTAACGAGGATGTTATGTTCTTTGAAAGGAGGTGAATTGTAACATCCCAAGTTGTGATATATGGAAAAGTTTAAGAGAATTGATTTGACTATCTATGTCATCAAAGTGCATTTACCTTTTCGGGAGCACATCCGTTTAGAACTCTAGAGTTAAGCGTGATTGAGCTAAAGCAGTCTAAGGATGGGGACTTATCGAGAAGTGATTCGTGATACCGTGTGAGTGAGGCTAAAGCACGGAAGAAGACCATGTGGTGATTGCAGGATTAGAAAATTAACAAATCACCCGTTGGAACGGGATGTGGCATACAGATCAAGTGAGCGAGTGTGGATGATCTATTAACTATGGATGGTCGGGCTGTTACATAATATTTTTTATTTCACCGTTTAAATTGATTTCTGAATTTGTTTTGGTTCTAATCTGATTCAGATTTTTTTTTAAGAACAATGGGTTACTCTTATGTTCCCCTTTCTCGATTGGGTTATGATCGCATGACATTCCGGTTATTCTGGTAAGATTAAGACAAAACTCATCTTAGATTCTTAACTGGATTAGAGTTCGGTTTAACATGCTGACCGGATTTTCAGATGTTGCTTAGCCTCCTGATCCAACAGGCAACAGGGTATATACTGAACGCATAAAACTACGTGAAACTATCGAACAAATGCGAAAATGCATTTTTACTTTATTTTCTGTAAGAATCTTTGACTATGTGATTATATGTATATATAACAAGACGTGTCGATTACAAATTACCTTGTACTTGTACACCATTATAATATAACACCAGCAACAACATTATCCAATCATGTTTCCATTGTCAATTCTCAACTGCACCAGATTCGAGAAAATTATTGATTGGTTCCACATTAACTATCATGAAGAGAAATGACCAAATCAAAACATTTACATATATATAACCAAAAAAAAATAAAAACTTTGGCTGTTTTCTGACAGACGTTGGAGACAATAATGGAGTAATTAAACTAATAATTATGACACAAGCAATTATAACTTTTTATCTATTTATTATTTACAATTTAATAAACGACTGGAGGGATCTTGACTTGATCCCACACATATTATAATAGAGAACCATTGACAGCCAACTTTCTGCACACATTTATAAAAATATATATAAAGTCATGTTTTTCGTTATAATTTTTCTATTTGTCACAAATAAGTTGCAGCTTTTATCTAAAGCCAAATCTTTGCACAAACACAATCAGATGTTTCAATCTTAAACTCATCTATTTGTCATAGAAAGGGTCCATCGCTCTCTACAAACTTTTAGGTTAAGATCTCATAACCTCTTTCTGTTGGATGGTACGAGCCAAAACACAAAAGCAAACAAATCATTGCATACAATAGATGTAAATTAGTTGTTTGTGTGAGGTTCATATTATTCCAAATTTTTCAAATGTTAGTATTGGTTTCTTTCATTTTATGATATGAACTTTGATAGTTCTTTGACTCATTTCATTCGGACCACATCTCTTTTCTTTATCCGGTATATTCATTTGCGTATTAGTCATAGTATTACATAAAATTTATATATTTCAATTTAAAATCAATTAACAATGAATTATTTAGTTATAATATATATTTTGGGGGGCAATATCTATAAGAAAAATATTATACACAAAAATTTGAACTATTATAATTTTTTGGATGAAAATGACCTTTTATAGAATTAATTACTAATGGAGATTAATTTCTGAGATAAGAGACTAATATACATAGATAAATCATACATATATCCCAAATTAGTTACTAATTACAAACCAACGAATATGCATTAATATACACAATAATATCATGGCAAGTTCTCAACATGATTCATTCTGCGAGATTAAAACAGACCAAATCAACTCATTGTTTAAGGGGTCACAAACAGACTAATCGGATTCACTATACAGCTTAAGATCTACTTAAAATTTGATAGTTTCAACTTAACAGCATCATGCGTTTATAACATCTTTGATTTGGGAATTATTTTAATTAACTAGAGTTAGTTTAGTTGTACTTAACTTCATTCTGGATAGTACAAAACGAGCGCATACATAATTTTCTCTTTATTACATGGACAACGAAAAGTAAAAGATCACAGTCTATACTAAGATCAGATGCGGATAAATTAAAATATAGATTTTGTATGGACTTAATCAAAATGTCCAGCTAATTAAACAAATCATTTGATGAGCAATTAGCAAACCATATAGTATAAAAAATAATAATTCCCACGAGAGAACCTTTCAAAAGAAATAAACAAATGACTAGAAAACAACTGGTCATATTCTATACAAATAAAATAAAAAATACCGAATATAATAATAGTATACCAGCTTTGATATTTGCCTGCACGTCCCAAAAAACAAGTCGAGAATAATAACCACATCTCATTGATTAAAACCCTCTCACTAATCACCTTTCTTAATCATCCCCATCAACTGAAAAAAAAACAAAAAAAAACATCATTCGCTTCTCTGGAATCGTATCAACCATCATGCACCGTAGAGGGATTCAAGAATCTGACGACGAAGAAGATGAGACATACAACAACGACGTCGTTCCGGAATCTCCTTCTTCTTGTGAAGACTCCAAGATCTCAAAACCAACTCCAAAGAAAAGGTTTTATAAAGTTGGCTCTCTTATGTTCTTACGAATTGTTAATGTTTATTTTTTTTTTCAGACAAGAATGGTCTGAGAAATGTATGTGATGGGTTGTGTTTAGTAGGAGGAACATGGAGAAGAGAGTTGTCTCAGTTCCGATTGCTGACGTGGAAGGATCTAAGAGTAGAGGAGAAGTATATCCACCGTCTGATTCCTGGGCCTGGAGAAAGTACGGTCAAAAGCCGATCAAAGGCTCGCCTTATCCCAGGTATATTTACCTTTTTATCCTCAGTGGCGGCTGCGTATGTTAAGTCTAGACGGTGGTTGGGCTAACATACGCACATCGTTGAGTTTTTTTTTTTTTAAATAACGGATCGCGTCTGATATTGCGTGGTTTCACGCGCAAGTTCCTTCATTCTTGGTCTCTTTTTTATAATGTTAATCAATTTTAATTACCAAATAATTTGATGCGTCATTTGGTTTAATTAAGTTATCTAAAAGGTTTTGCTTTCACTTTGATGATAATAACCTTGGAGGGAGTATTAAAGTAGGTATAGATCTTGATTCTAATCAGACAAACCTACAAAGGGTAATGCGCACAAAAAGGAAAAAGCATTTTTACATATATGTTCGTGTTTAACGTGCCAATATTTTATATTTTATTTTTTTTACTTATTTTATTTTTGGGATGAGTTTTACGGAAACTACTTTAAATATTTTTTTTCATTATTTGAGTGCAGTTTGTCATCTAAAAGATTTATTGTCAAGTTAATAATTATTTTTATATTTTTATAACTTTGAAGAATTTCCTCATAAAACGTAAATTTCATTATTAATTGTTTTATGTACAAAATATAGGTAGTTTCTTAAATTTGACACAATCTAAGTATATTACACTAATTGTCTCCTAACTTTATCTATTTGAGTGTAATCCAGTTTATTAATTTGATTTTGTTAAAAAGTTTAAGTTAATTAATCACTTCTTTTTTTGTATGTGGATCTCTCAGGGGTTATTACAGATGTAGCAGTTCAAAAGGATGTCCGGCGAGAAAGCAGGTAGAGAGAAGTCGTGTGGACCCCTCAAAGCTCATGATAACTTACGCCTGCGACCACAACCACCCTTTCCCCTCCGCCGCCAACAACAAATCCCACCACCACCACCACAAATCCACCGCCGTGGTCCTCAAAACCGCCAAGAAAGAAGAAAACATGGAAGAAGAAGAAGAAGAGGAGGAGGAGGAAGAAGCAACCGTCGCCGCCGAGGAACCGGTGGGACTAGACCTGAGCCACGTGGAGTCTCCGCTGCTCTTAGGTGGCTGCTACAGCGAAGTCGGTGAGTTCGGGTGGTTCTACGACGCCTCCATCTCATCCTCCTCTGGTTCTTCTTACGGTGGGAGTTTCCTTGACGTAACGCTAGAGAGTGGTTTTTCAGTAGGCGGAGAGGAAGATGAATCACTATACGGTGATCTTGGTGATTTGCCTGATTGCGCCTCCGTGTTCCGCCGTGGAACGGTGGCTACGGAGGAGCAACGTCAGAGATGTGACTTTGGTGCCATTCCTTTCTGTGATAGTTCTAGATGATGAGTTGTGTGTAGCCAAAACATGGAAACTTTTTTTTTTGTCCCACTGTAAAGGTGTATCAATGGTGGATTCATATGATTCATTACAAATAATAAAATTAATAAAATAAAAATATAATGTTTTTGATACAACAAAGCGTTTATGATTCTATATGCGACGAGGATTACCAAAAAGGTTTTAGGCTCAAAAAGGTTTGCCTCCTTGATATCTTTAGAGGGAGGTGAAGAAGATCTATCGGGTTCTAACCTAGAGACGAGTTCGATGGATCTTATGATACCTTTTGGAAAAAGAATACTTCGAGAAAGATCGGATAAGCCATCAACAAAAGCTAGAAATGCTCACATACAGTTAACGGGTCGCGGATGAGGGAACCGTGGACTTGGAAACCGGGGCAAAAGCGGATAAGTGCTTTATCTCTACTACAATAGTCAATCAGAACTAACGATTTTATTGTTTATGGTTCTTTTGGATCATCATGCTTTTTTAGATGTTTGAACTGTGTGATTTCGGTCACCGCATGTAAAGTTTTTATTTAAGTATTTTAAAAAAAAAGATTACCAAAAGGAAAAGTTTCCTCCATTGCTCGAACCACAGAGATTAGGTCTAAACTCCAAAGTTACATTGTCATGTCTCCGGCGACATCTGAGCTAACCACCCAGTGAATAGTCACGTATTGTCTGCTTGAGAATGATGAATCTACAAAGTGGACACTGTCCTTTGAAACTATGCATTCGTCATGAAACATATGTTTGCATGGGGTGAGCGAGCATCACTGTTTCATTGTTTCTCCACTTATACTAATTCAGTAAAAGCTGAAAAGTTAAGCAAGGAAAATGCCCTAGTGTGATATGATAATGCCATGTCTTCTCTTCTGAACAAGTACCATACACACACACCATGACCTTAATCTTAAAGTAGTTGTGATGTGAGGAAGAATCATACCAGAAAAGCCAACGCTTGTACCTTGTACATTTGTGTATTATATATAGTTACTATAATGAACTTTTAAACCTTGATTCAACTAGAGAAATGCCAATCCGGAAACGATACTGTCATTATCAGAAAAATAGCCATTTTTGGAGTTGTTTATAGTTGAATGAATGACTTTCTTGTTACATACATATAAAGGGTTATGACAAGCTTTTTGTATTGTAATGCCGTTTATATTCTTTCTTGGTTTGAGTTGTTCTTTCTCATCTTATATTGATACTTATAAAGTTATATAGATTGCAATAAAGCTGATACATTAAGCAAGGAACCTGCCCTAGTGTGTGATGCCATTTCTTCTCTACTGAGGATACATCAAGTTAATGATCTCATCAGTAATATATCTTCCAACTTATTGAAATAACTCATAACGTTTATTCATTACAATACAAGTAACAATCACAAATCTCTTAGAGGAAAATTATAGCAAAAGCACAATCCAAAGATGATACAAATATTTCATCTACATCAAAATCCATTTTATTTGAAGAAAATGAAGAGAGTAATCACAAAAGATAAATAGAGAGCCTCACACACATCTCAGAAAATAATGTCTGCATCCTTCTCTCCACCACCAACAAGCAAGTTCCTTGCAGCGTTTATCGAAATCCCTCTCTGCATAGAGATCCCTTCAAGAACCATTTCTTCAGCAAACGCCTTAGCATTAGCTGCTTGTCTCTCCACTTCTCTCCTCTTGTACCCTTGAATCTTCTTCAACCTAAAGAAGTCTTCCCTCTCAAGCTCATCAAGCTCTCCCTTGATGTAACTAATCGTATTCTCAATCTTCGGTTTCACCACATTCTCCAAAGCGTTAACCCTCCGATTAGTCGTCTTGATTGCTTCATCAAGCGTCAAGAACGAAGTCTGAAGAGAAGCAAGCTCAACAAGAACTTCAATAGCTTTCACGTAAGCCACACGGCAAGCTTGTACCTGCTGTCCACCTCTAGCTAAACCGGTTAAGTCATTCTTGGTCTCACCTTCTGAGAAGTGATCAAACTTGGGGAGCTTCACACCAGCGATGTTCTCTTGTCTGGACCGAACTTTGAGAGTAGCTTCTTTGACGTTCTCGAGGACAACGTGTTTGACATTCTCGCCAGCAACGTACTTGACTTCGGTAAGAGCGAAAGACGATGTCTTCATCATATCTCCCATGGATTCCTTGGCTGTTACGATCTTCTTGAGAAGGGCTCTGAACTGAACAGTTAAAGCATCGCTCTTCTTCTTGAGGAGAGCGTGGCCTCTTGTGGCACCAACGAGACGAGCTTTCATCACCCCGAGCATTGTAACAGTGGGAACCACATTCAAACGTGCGTTTTGGCCAGCCATTACTCAAAAACTACTGAAAAATGAAATCATTATTAGGAGCAGACAACAACAACATCATTGACAACATCATCAGAAACAGAGCAAAGTTGCAAACAGAGCAACTCTGTTTCATCAGAAACAGAGCAAAGTTGCAAACAGAGCAACTCTGTTTCATCAGAAACAGAGCAAGTTGCAAACAGAGCATCTCGAACGATTCAATGCAGAGATCCATCAATGGGTTAACAGATTGAATCAAAGTATGCGACTTTATATAACTTTTTAATGATATGTCTTTGCCCAGATTCTCTAAAGATGAAGCCCTGATCACAATTGAGAGACAGAGTAAGATTGAAGATGACATACCTGGGCCTCTCAAGGAGACTTCTTTGCGTGTAGATCACTGAGATAGATTGAGAAGAAGACAGAGGAGAGAGGGGCCTTGGAGAAAATTGAAAATTTGTTTTTAAGAAGTGTCGACAGGGTAGAGAGAACGATCGTATTCGACCTTGTCGTTGATCGTGGATGAAAGAAAGGGGGTTGTTGCGTAATTAACCATAAACATGAAGGGTTTGTTTTGCACTTATCCCACGTTATGCTATACTGCTACGGACAAAAACTCAGGCAATCATAAAATAACATTTTCCCCTAATTAAAACTACAATTAACGTTCAATAAAGCGTTTTGATCTTAAAAATGAAGATTATTTCGAAGATTTAAGGATCGAGTTTATAATAATTTGGTGGTGAAAAGTTCCAAATGATTGAGGAGGATAAGGTTTCATGTTGGATGAGAGATTAATTGGTTTCCTACTATCTTACTGTTCTCATTTGGTTTAATTTTGATTCTGAATGTTTTATCGTATTAAGATTGTTGCTAAACAACATAATATTCTTAAAAAATGCTGCGGTACCTCGTTTTTTTTAAAAGCTTATATATTACTTATAGTTATATCCACAACATCCATATATTACAGAAACAAAAAAAAGTTTATATATCACACAAATACAACATTTTATTTTTCACAACTTACAAATTACTTATAATTATATCCACACCACCATACTTTATTTTCACATATTACATAAACAAAAGAAAGTATATATCTCACACATACAATATATATTGAAGTTCTTTGTCTCACTCACTGGTAGTGCCCATTTCAATAACCAACCTTATTTGAATCCAAATCACTTAATAGTTCTTTCTCTCACTGCCACTGGCTCGTAATGCCTTAGCCACACTCCAGTATAGGCCTGTGCAGCCACACAATACAATGAGCCATAAGCAAAAACTAATAGCATCTTGATCTAACAAAGAAGTGCATGTATCTATTGCATAATGTATATATTATTACCCATGAGCCAAACAACCTTTTTTAAGCCATTGATCTATCAAAGAGTGTATTTACCTGCTGGGGCCTCATGATCTTAGTGTCAGGATCATCTAGCGACTCACGCCAGTGTGACAAGTATCCAGCAATACGCGAGACTCTAGTGAAATGTGATGGGACTCCCATTGCCCTATGTGTTTTCCCATTTCAATTGACAAAACAAAAGTTTCAGGTAGAGATCAACTTAATGGTTAGCAAGAATATTGTAAGATCAGATGAGTCATCCATGTCTCTTACCTATAGACTAATCCAGAGTAGAAATCAACATTTGGGTAAAGCTTTCTCTTAACAAAATATTCATCAGAGAGTGCCGCCTTCTCTAGAGCAGCTGCTAACTAGTTACATCATACATCAAATCTTTTCTTAAACCATATAGTATTTTTAACAAACCATCAATCAAGATAGATGCAAGAATATAAAATTAAGTACCTCGACCAGAGGATCCTTTCCAACAATGGAGAACACTTCATCCGCCAGTTTCTTAAGGACTCTTGCTCTGGGGTCATAGTTTCTGTATATACGGTGTCCAAAACCTGACAGCTTCCTCTTCCTGAGAGAAAAGAGTTTAATGCTAATGGAATGACTCATTACAGTTCAGATTATTTTGAGTCTTAAGCATATTGAATTACTTGTTCTTTACGGATTCGATGAACTCTGGAATATTTTCAACAGTCCCAATCTCTGATAACATTTTAGGCACAGCCTCAACTGCACCACCATGAAGTGGACCATTAAGGGCTCCAGCAGCTCCCCCAATAGCAGTGTACACATCAACACCGCTACAAAAAAATACAAATATACTGATTAAAACAGTATATCCCATAGCAGACTCGATGAAAAATCTCTAACCAATGATATTATTAGAGCAAATCTATCCATAGTATGAGGATATGGTTCTCAAAGAGTGATTAAATGCTAATTATTGTTAAGTAATATATGAGATTTTGAAAAACTATTAGATGCATAGGTATCTCACCATTGGGTTCTCAAAATACATATATATATGTATATATAGATATTAATATTTAGTTGTGGATATTTTAAAATTACGGAAAACCTAACTGAAATATCTATGTTTAAATACTTTAGATTGAGTTTTTCTAATTTTAAAATACCAACAATTAAATACTAAAATTTATATATTATATATTTTGAGAATCCAATGGTGAGAAACCACCATTAGAATTACTCTTACTTTACTAATAATTAGCATTCAATAACTCTTGAGAACCCATCTTCAAACCATGCATGAATGAGAGTGCTCTTAGTACCTAGAGGCAAGGTGCCGAGCAGCAGCAGTGGAGCAATTCATTTCATGTTCACAGTGCAGTATGAAGATGGTGTCCAACACTCGAGCTAGCCGAGGATCAGGTTTATAAAACCTATTTCCCCTGTATCAGTGGAAGATGAGAGGATTACACATATCCTGTTTGGGTACTTCCTTCAAATACAAGTGTTTATAATCAAACAAAGATGGGGAGACAGAGAGTGGCTTACATTGAGTTCATCATATAGAGTAAGTTCTCTGTATAAGAAAGGTTGCTCAAAGGAAGAACAGGAGGCTTCCCTGCCGTCCTCAAAAAAGCAGCTGCTGCAATTGTAGGTGCCTGTCCAAGAATACGAAATATCTGTTTATCACGAACTTGTGCTGACTTGTAAACATCTTGGCCCTGCATCCAATAGGAATTTCCATGAAATCAAGAACATAAACAGATGAAGAACGCTTTCAGAAGAAGAAAAAGCTTACCATATGAGCAGGGTTTGCATCAGGATGAAAGAGAGAAAGTGCACTCATCGCACTGTCAAAGACACCCGTTGGATATGCATCTTGAGGCATGGACTGAATCATATCCTAAAGAAAACATTCAGAAATGCAATTTATTAAAAATCGACAGCAAGAATCTATTAGTACAATCATCAGATATTCAAATGCCTCAATATTTCCAACGATAGATGTGACTTGTCAATATTAAGTGTTACATGGTAAAATGGTTAGACATCATATACAAATGATCATATTCACATTCCGGACCAGTTCTAGGAACAGTCGTATAAAACATTCGCCTTAACTCCCAAATTTAAAGAGCTATTATATCTAGATTGCATGTTCCTAAATTGTCAAAAAAATTATTTATTAAGATTAATCTAACAATATTTATAACCAGATCCGATTTTTTTTATATATTAAAATTAACCTAATAATATTTGTAACCTCTTAAATCTCAGATGCAACCCTATTCATAATGGTAAGAGAGACATGATGCAGCAATCCTTGATGGCCATGACAAGTATTATGGTTTACAAGCAAGACAAACCGCAACTTATATGAAGAAAGAGTAGAAGAAACTCACCAATAATCCTTGTGGAACAGCTGAATGCTGAGAAACCGCTAACTCCCAATCAGCTAGCTGCCTTTGAGAAGGCAGATTCCCATAAACTTACAAGATAAACAAAAAAACAAGACATACCATGATCAAACGTTGGCTTGTCCCACAAGCAACATGCAGAGAGAAGCAACATGATGATGATGAAAGACTTACTGATGAGATAAGCAACCTCAAGAAAAGAACTACTCTCAGCCAACTCTTCGATTGGGTATCCCCTATAGCGTAGGATTCCTTCATCTCCGTCGATGTAAGAAATGGAAGATCGAACAGGAGCTGTGTTCAAGTAACCAGGATCGTATAACTTAATCCCCTTGTCATCCTTCCCAGTCGTTATCTGCACGACCAGCCAAACATACAAATCCACCTCTGATTGATATAATTAATATACACAAAACATGCTTTCTTAAATATTCAGACAACTTTTTAATATACACACAACGTGCATCTCTAACCAACTGCATGCATCTCTAATCAACATGTATAATCAAATACTTTCTCCGTTTCGATTTAATTGTCGTTATAAAAGAATTTTTTTGTTTCAAAATAAGTGTTGTTTTATAGTTTCAATGTAAAATTTATTAAGAAGATTCTCCAGTTTATTTTTCTATTGGTCGAAATATGGTTAGTTGTATAGGTAACTGTGTTTTTGTTTTGAAAATATACAAAATTATATGTTTTATTAATATATGTCCAAAAACTCAGAACGACAATTAAAATAAAACGAGAGAGTATAATTTACACACAAATTACCTTGGGCCTCAAATTTTAATGTGCTTTTATACATATGTTGTAAGGTTCACAAACTGTCGAATTCTTATTTATTAAGATTAACTTACAAAAATTTATGACCCTTAAAATTTTAGGACAGGTCCTGTTTGTCAATAACAATTTTTTTAATATACCTTCTTGAGATCAATGGATTTAACGGTACCATCCTCTGCGATTGGGACCTGGTACTTCTTTCCTGTGCGCTCATCGACGATGGTCAAGCTTCCTTTAAGGGATCCATGCGGTGGTGCAGCAGCACCCGATGTGCACCATGGCTCGATCCCCTGCGGCAACACCTGATCAGACACCTCCAAGTGCGCAGAGAGAATGGCCAGACGAGCAGTCACCTTCTCCATTTTCACCTCAAAAGAAGAAAGGAAGTGAGTGAGTACTAATTGAAGCTCACTACGCTTATTCTTATAGTGTCTATTCACACTTGTTATCACTATTACTTCTGGCTTTTGAGGCATGGTTAGCGTGAATCTAACTCTCATTACACGTTTATGGATTCTCTGACCGTTATACATTTCTTCTCACACGAAATATTATTATTCGCAATGAAAAAATGTTAGGATAATCATGCAAATTTATAAAAGTGAAGTGCTCTCTCTGCTCATAAGGGAAAACCACTAGCTAGGGTGTTGATAACGTTAGTCAACATATATATATATATATATATATATTCTCAAATGCAATTTATAATTTGGAAAATAAAACAAAGTATGTTCACTTTACGTACTATTTCAGCAATTATATCCCCACGATTTATGATGAATAAACGTTTATTCGAAAATCATCTTCCCTTTTTAACACGATTTATGATGAATAAACGTATATGACATTACTTCTGTTCACAACTTCACATACACATACAATGCATTTGCTTTTAAAAAAATCACAAATTGGTTATTTTCTTGGTGAAAATGTACTACTATTGATCATAATTTAAAGTGCTTAAGTAATTAATTTCATTTAGATCTCTTTTCACACTTTTGTATCACTCCTAGCTTTTGTGTGATTGTTTTATTTACTCTATCCACTATAAAAGATCCATATTTTAGAACAAAAAAATTATTTTAAAAATACATTTTTTATATTTTCAGTATATTAATTAGTGGTAAATTGTAAACTTTAAAAAACATAATTATAGTTATTGAAATTCTATTGGTTAAAAATTATTGGGAATAATTAGTTAAAAATAATGCATTGAATTTGTAAAAATTCTAAAACTTTGATCTTTTTGAAACATAAAGAGTATTTGTCTTGTTTTCATTATTCTTCGTTTGATTATGAATTTATTACAAAAAAAAAGCAATTAGATTTGAATAAAGAAAGTGATGAAATAATTACTAAATAATTAAATCAATTTTAAGTATATAAAACCTAGAGTACAAAACGAGTATGATACTTGACCCGCATTAAGAGGCAAACCCCTTTAAAGCCTTACTCCAATTGGATATGCTTTATTTCCTCATTTAATTTATTCGGTTGCTGCCGTTACAGTTCCATCTACAGCTCACACAATCCTCTCTGCCGAACATGACGATTAAGCCGAAATCTCCGGCGAGATTCAAGCTCGGAAGGCAATCTTCACTAGCGCCGGATTCAAGAACCCCGCCGGAGACGGTAACCGAAGATGAGGACGAAGAGTTCGCCGCGGCGGCGGCTGCTGGGATCGTGGATCCGACGATTCGTCTAATGTATCTAGCCAACGAAGGCGATATCGACGGGATCAATAAGATGCTGGATTCGGGAACTAACGTTGATTACCGTGATATCGATGGCCGTACTGCTCTCCACGTCGCCGCGTGCCAGGGACGCACCGACGTCGTTGAGCTGCTGCTTAGCCGTGGTGCTAAGGTGAATTCGATGGATCGTTGGGGAAGTACGGTACGGATTCGAACTTCTTCTGATTTTGACTTCTCGTTGACTCATAGTTTCGATTTAGTGTTCGACGAAATGCCTTATAAGTAGCAATCCTTTTGAATCGGATGATCTTAGGGGAATTATAGTGGAACGGCTCAGATCTAGCGTAGCTCGGTTGATATTGGCAAGATAACTATGTGATCTAACATTCTAAATGAAATGATAAGGATGTTGACGATTCGTGATTGATCTTAACAGCCTCTTGCAGATGCAGTGTATTACAAAAATCACGATGTGATTCAGCTTTTGGAGAAGCATGGTGCTAAGCCTACGGTGACGCGTTCTCCCTTGTTGCTTTGATGGATGTTATAGCTTTTTTATGAATGTGTGATGAATGATTAATTGTTGTTATGATCGTTTTTATTGTGGTTTTAGATTCCTCCTATGCATGTGTTAACTGATAGAGAAGTTCCTGAGTATGAGATTCATCCTTCTGAGCTTGATTTTTCTAACTCTGTCAAAATCTCAAAGGTAAGTACAGTACAGTTCTGTTGCCTATTGCTTTCATTCCTTATGTGTTTTAGTTAGAGTGTTATCTGGTAAAACGAGTATTAAGCTCCTAGTTAGTTATAGGTATGGTTAATTCACACTCGTTGTTATTGTCTTTGCTGGATAGGGTACCTTTCACAAGGCTTCGTGGCGTGGAATTGATGTGGCTGTGAAAACCTTTGGAGAGGAAATGTTCTCTGATGAAGACAAAGTGTGGGTTTACTACACCTATTTCTTTTTATTATTATTTAAACTAATTCTGCTTTAAAAGGTTTTAATATCATCTTGGTATCCAGGAATGCGTTCAGGGATGAACTTGCACTGCTTCAAAAGATACGCCATCCAAATGTTGTCCAGTTTTTAGGGGCAGTTACTCAAAGTAACCCCATGATGATCGTCACTGAATATTTACATAAGGTATTCTTTCTCAATCAAGATAAACATGTAGTATCGTTAAATCTACAAATGAACATTTATGATTTCAAGATCGCTCATGAACATTGGCGGCAGTTGGAGAGTATCCTATAAGTGTCCTGGCATTATTGGGTTTAGAAAATTTCAAGAAGCTTACAAAATAAAATTAAAACGTTTTTGAGCAAGCCTTTTGGGACTAAACAATAGTTTTCTCTGGTTAGCCGATTTTACTTCGAAGTTGGTTATGACATGAAGATGTTTTACATTAGCAAAATGCTCAGTTATAATATAGGCCGCAGTAACTTTCTCGACTGCATGTCTTATTTTTAAGACAAATTTCACTGCATGAATTTATGCTTTACAGTTGTAAATTATTTCGTGTTTATCTGTAGGGAGATCTTCGACAATATCTAGACAGGAAAGGTGCTCTAATGCCAGCTCAAGCAGTGAAGTTTGCACTTGAAATTGCTAGGTTAAGTGGCCATTGTTATTGTTACTCGTCCGTAGGCTCATCTTTTATCAAGACCGGTTGCAGTAAACATTTAAATTGGCTTCTGATTATCTCTCAATTTTTTTTTCTTTTTCCAGGGGAATGAATTATTTGCACGAGCATAAACCTGAAGCTATAATCCATTGTGACCTAGAGCCTCCGTAAGTTTTCCTTCTTTTTTTTTTGTATCAGTATAAATAAAATATCATTACAAAATGTTTTAATTTGTTACTATATTGCATATTCAAAAAAAGTCCGAAAGGTTCTAATTTGCTCAATAAGAGAACAGAAACATACTGCGGGATGATTCGGGACATCTAAAAGTTGCAGACTTTGGAATCAGCAAGCTGCTGGTAGTTAAGAAGCCAGATAAAAAAGACAGGCCTGTTACATCTTTGGACAGTTCTTGTAAGTTTTCCTTTCTGATAATCTTACATTGTATATGTGTACGACATGTCTTGAGCTGGCTTAGAAATGCTAGGGAACCTTGGTTTAGCTTAAGTGTTTTGTTGTCTAAAACTGAAATTCGACAAAATATAATATGGATTAGATCATGGCTGTGTGTTTTGGTATGATGGGTTTATGGTGTTGATACTCACTCTTGGTGTCCTTGTGGGTACGCAGGGCGATACATGGCTCCAGAAGTTTATAGGAATGAAGAGTATGATACAAAAGTAGATGTATTTTCTTTTGCTTTGATCTTACAAGAGGTAAAGTAACCGAGAGAGAGAGAGAGCTATATGAGACTTCTTTTTAATAATTTCAGTTATATTCACAGAGCACAATAGTCTTGAGGCTAAATACAATGTTGTTGGTGGGGTTAACATAACTAAAACAGATGATAGAAGGCTTTGTACCATTCCATCTGAAAGAAGAAACGGAAGTTCCTAAAGCATATATTGAAGATGAACGTCCACCATTCAATGCTCCAGCAAAATCATATCCTTTCGGGTTAAAAGAGTAAGTTTTCGGTTAATTGGTTCCACATTTTCGGAAACAAACGTCCACTTTTAGAAATGCTTACGGATGTCTCTATGTTGCCAGGTTAATTCAGGAATGTTGGGACAGTGAGGCATCAAAAAGACCAACGTTTAGAGAAATCATCAGTACTTTGGAGTTGATAAGTGATCGGATTGCAAGGAAAATGAGCTGGAAGGTTTGTCACACTCTCCCTCTCTTATTCAATAGTATATAAATACATCTCTCTAGTATTAAAGTTTGTGTGATTACGAACAGGTGAGGCTAGGAAAGTGCCTTCCAAGAATCAGACTGTTTACAAAGCGAGATTATGTGAATCCCAGTAGTAGCCGTTCATCCATAACCAGATGACCACCACTCTAAGAGCTTTGGGTTTTCTTTTTTTTTCTTTATTTAATGAAGAGGATTGGATTTGCCTTCAAATGGAGGAGAAACAATGTCAAATTAAAATATTATTAGTCTTTTTGTATTTATGATATGAATGACTGTTTTATTCTTAACATAAATGAACATGGTGTGTTATATTATTATGTTGCTGCTTTTCAATGTGAGAATAAGCATGTCAGATTCTCTGATGAAAGTGGTATACTTTCTCAATTAGAGACAAATATCATCTCTTTAGAACTCTGATGCTTGCAAATGAAAGTCTATGTTTTGCCGGTGATCAGTCACTTGAGTGGAAAGAAACCTTCAACTGAGCACTTGAAGGTTTATCTTGTTCCGATTGATCCGTACTTTTCCGATTGATCCTGAACAAGAGATAAACCAGAGAGAGAGAGAGAGAGATAAACCAGCACTTGTCAAAGATGTGCATAATGCCGAAACACACGAGTACTTTCTAGCTACGCTAGGCCTTGATAAGACCTTTACCTATAGAAGCGTTTTTCATACAGACACTAATGATTGAGAGTGGCCAAAATGTTCTTTCTGTTTCTGAAGTCAATCTGAGGAGCCACACAATCAATCTCCCCAAGATACTCCGAGTTAGAGCACTTCCAACCATAATAAGCTAAGAGCATGATTAACCCTATAACCCCATTTGGGGTTCTAGTATTTTTTTTTTTTTTAATTTGATTTTTTTTAAAATAAAAAATTTAAAAAGGAACTAATCGCGGGTCGCCACGTGTCAGTGGGACCCGCAAACAGTGCAAGAAACTCTTAAGAACCGGTTCTTATTTAAGAGTTTTAGGAATCGGTTCTTACACTATTCAGGGGACCCATCCTCCTAAGAACCCCTCTAAGAATTCCCTTTAATCATGCTCTAATGTGAGGTTCTTATTAATAAAGTATTAATATTTTTAATTTAAGTTAGTTATGTATTTAAAGTTAAATTTATAAATAACAGATGACCAATGATTGATAAACATGTAAAATGCATTATTTCTCATACGGTTCTTAAAAGTGTTGTTTTAAAACTTCTTTAATTTCTCTTTTATATATACATATATATATTATTTTATCATATCAGAGAACCCATCTAAATACTTCCGATGAAAATGCTCTTAGAACCTTAGTAAAAATATGGCTGCAAAAACTGTGATGGTTTATGTTTGGATAACACTCAACAATACTGCTGATGGGTAACGATGTTTCTGTTGGCACAAGTTATTCAGATTTGGTTAGAAGGGGCGAGAGGATCATCATAGCACTATATGCTTCTTAGACCGTCTCTAATATATTCCTCTATTTTTTTTTCTATTTTAGAGATGAGTTTCTCTCCAATATATACACTTTATTTTCTTCTCGAAGATCCGAATGAAGTAACTATTTTCTTTTTGTACATTTCTTCAAGGTTTGCAAAAGCTTCTACTTAATCATGCTTTATCATGTTACTTCCTTCCGAAATTTCTGCAGTTACATTATCATTCTCACAGTTTGACAAAAAAAAAACATTATCATTCTCACTGGATCCACAAACCAGCATCAACTCATATTCTCACGGTGAATCTCTCATCTATTTATGATTTTTTACATGTATAAGAGTAAATGCAATTAGTAATAGTACAAGGAAAGTGATGGAGCAAAAAAGAGTTTCTAAATGTAAACAAATAGTTAATGTGAATAGCGAAAAGATTTTGTGTGGATGATTATGACAATACGTATGATTAGTCACCATTTGTTGGATTCCTTAATTTTCTTGTTCCCTCATTAAGTTCTCGTCTCATCATTTCTTTTCTTTTCAGTCTTTGTTTTCATTTCTATATCCCTTCCCCAAAATATAACAAAAACATGGAATATATTATATATATATATATATCTGTCAAAGTTCAGTCTATAAATTGGACTTGTAAGGTCATCTTTATCCCACAAACCCACTAAAAAGTTTATTAAAAAAAATATTGTCTGAAAAACATAAATTAATTAAAAAATGCATTAATTGCAGACCGTCACGTGTTGATGGGGTCCGCGAACAGTACAAATAACCTTCTGAAAACATTTTTTTTTTTGGTGACATTTGCTTACATTTGTTATTTTTTTGTGGACCTCTCTTATTACTTTTTGCTTAAGAATCCTCTTTTTATTAAGGAATAAAGATGTTTTGAGATCTTCCCCACATCGACTTGACAGGTTTAGAAAATGCATGAAAAACAATGGAAACATAAGTACAATTTTGCCATATTCACCGTCTCAAATTGGACTTTTTGAAGATAGATTTCAATATCAATGGTCACATTTTTCAACTCTAACGTTTTCATATCAACTTCTCATAGTGAAATTCTTATTTGAACGTTTAACTTCTGCATGTATACATGTCGTTTTTACTGACAAGAAGCAAGTTCACGGTATCTCAAGTTAATTGGAATAAACTCATTATCTAGATTCAATGTATCTTTTATCATATATGGACAAAACATACACTCAAAATTAGATGCGTATTTTAGTAGATATAGTCTTCTTTTGGAGGATAAGTTCATCAACTACCTCATAATATATACAGTTAAAAAAAATTCTTGCTACATTTAATTTTGATATTATCTTTTTAAAAATTATTCAAGACTCTATAATCGTTTTTGACGGTTATGCTCAACAACTTTGAATGATGAACAACGTCTAGATTCTCAGGATTTAACATATAAGAGTGACTGTAAAGCGAGGTCCCACGCAAAGAAGGAAAAGACTAGTATGATGTTCTTGGTCTGGAGTTTTCAGTAGAGCATGTAAAGTAAAGGGGTGCAAGAGTAGATGTTAAAAAAGTTTTACTGGGTCGAAAATCAAAGAGAGAAAAAGATAAAGGATGAAATCACAATAAATTACTATTTATCCCCTATTTCCCATAAAGGATTCAGGTACTAGGAGAAGTTGATGCCAATTTCACATGCAAGTCTCTTTCCCTACGTCTCTTTGTGTACATTCTTGTCATCGTCTTTTCATGAATACTTTTTTGTAGCATTTCTTATATATGTATATATGTTCCTAACTTCCTAAGTTATAATTATCAAATATATATGCATATATGGTTATAAACTCATTAGTTATAAACTTCTAATATAAGGGATTGGCAATATCCACACTTTTCAGTTTTTCTTTTCTCTCTCTCCAGATGATGCTCTCTAAGATTAAAGATCTCTCAGCATCCTAGATTTTGTATTCCTTTGTAAAAGAGGGGTTTATGAATTTCACTTGTGAACATAAGTGGTATATTTATCAAAACATCTCTTTAAAAAAGAAGACACTATGGTCTAATTAGCAAAATTGACTTCATAAACACAACAACATACTAACTAGTAAGTAGTAATATATTTGATAGAACAAGGATCAAATTAGAACTTCATTTTCGGATATGTTGAACTTCATTTTCAGTTTGTTCTGTTTAAGTAAAATGTTGCAAAAGTAAAAGTAAAACTTTTTTTGAAGTGCCCTATCGGCTTCGACCCGAAAAAAAATGTATTTAGTGATACAAAGTGGATTGACTATCACACTATATGACCCGAATTTAGAATGTCTTCCAACTAATATCATAGGATAGCTGAATCGCCTGATATCTGATTACCTGGTAAACTGCTTGTCAAAAATGCAAGTGGACTGACTATCATAACTTATGACTCGAGTTTGGAATGCATTTTGACTAATGTCAGGAGATAGTTGGATCGTGTCTGTTACTAAAGTACATGTAAATTGCTTAGGCCAAAACCCAAACTAAGACTTTCCACATAACTGTGACTTTGTTTCAAGAGAGATTCGAGCCACGTCCGAGGAGTGTTTTAGCACATTCTCATATTTCATCTAGACCACAGTCATACGGGCGTAAAAACTAAGCTAAAACTTTTATTGAGAAAACAAGGTTACTGTTATAGACTTGGTTAGGTTCAAAACTTCAAATGGTATACACATTGGTGTACACTTTCTTAAATATGAACATAGATGGATAGAGAGAGGAGCATCTTAATTAATTGAAAATGCAGAAGGGTTTAAAAAGGAGAGAGAAATATTACCATTAAAAGAGAGTTTGCAAAAGATGGTTCTGATATGAAAAGAGCCCATCCCTCTCCTTTTCTCCTTTATCATGAAAGATATTGGATGGTCCTCCTTCACTGTACTCACCTACTTACTACTCATCTTTTTTTTTTCTTATTATTTATTGATTAATTAGTTTCCAATTTCACTTATGGATCTATATAGATATAAATATCTATTTATATGCATATGTATAGAGAATAAAAGTGTGAATTTCTAGGTTTGTTGAGGATGCTTTTTTGAAAATTGCTAGATAATTGGTTTGTCTTTCTTCGATTTTCTTTTATGTATAAATACAATTCAGCTAAGAAAAACTTGTAACCTTCTGTTTTCTGAAAGTGGGGTCTTAGTACCTGCACAACAATATTCCTTCAAATGAAACTCATAAACCAAAACATAAATTACAAAAAGAAAGAGAGATATTTTTACAAGAACAACATAATTTTTAGAAAAGCAGAAGCAGCAGTTTGGTGATACTGAGATCAATAATAATAGCAATATAAATATTATCTCTTCAAAACAGTTTCTCATTAGTAACTTCTCCTTTGTGCTGATCTATCATATAATCTTCAAACCCCAGGTAAGGTTGTGAATACTATACATCAGAGATTAACCCTAAAAATACAAAGTTTTTTTTTAATTCAGTGTCTGATCGTTGAGTTTGATATGTTTCTTGGTTTTGTTTATCTACAAAGAGATTTGATCATTATACAGTAGAATATTAATGAGATTAGCCCTAAAACCCCAAGTTTTGTAATCAAATTGTTTTTTTTTTCCTTTTGAAGTTACAATCTCTTTTAATTCTTGAGTAACCTAATCAATTATGATCTGTTAATTTCTTGGCTATTCTTGATCTGCTTAAAAGATTTGATCATAAAGCTTTATTAGCCTCACTTTCTCTAGACTCTAGATCAATCATCTCCCTCTTCTTTTTGATGTTTTTATTCATCTGGTGACATAACAGAATCAATGGAGGAAGGTGGGAGTAGTCATGACGCAGAGAGTAACAAGAAACTAGTGAGAGGGAAGATAGAGATAAAGAGGATAGAGAACACGACAAGTCGTCAAGTAACTTTCTGCAAACGACGCAATGGTCTTCTCAAGAAAGCTTATGAGCTCTCTGTCTTGTGTGATGCGGAAGTTGCACTTGTTGTCTTCTCCACTCGTGGCCGTCTCTATGAGTACGCTAACAACAGGTACGCTTCTCCTACACCATTGATTTATTTGCTACTACAAATAATCTTAGTTAAGATGATGGAGACTAGAGGTTAATTTAGAGCTAAGATTAGGGTTTTTGTTAATTACAATCCTGGACTTTTTTAATTATTTTTTTTCTCTAGAGCTACCATTATCTCTCTAGATTTTTTTATATTTTTGTGTGTGTTTGTGTATGCAAAAATATGAGAAGGAAAAAGTTGTCTTGTCTTCTCAACTTCTCGTTAGCCTTTTTTTTAGTTGCACTTGTTTTATAAAACATTAAAACATGATCCCGCTAAGAGATCCGCCCTAAAAGACTCTCAATAAACATGCTTTAATGATGAGTTATCAATAGGGATCCTTCTAATAATTTAAACTAACCCCCAAAACCAAATGAAAACTGAGAATTAGTTATACTCTAAAGTTGGTTTTGAGAAAATGTGTAACTGATAGCTAGTATTTTACGTTTGACACATAATGGGATTTCTTTTCTTTTTTTGTTCTTCATTAATTTCTCATATTTATTTTGTATGATAGTTGAAGAAGTCCTTTAAAACAATATACGCACATATATGTGACTTTGTCTAGCATTCACTCACTGAATTTTAAAAAATATTGATATTAATAGATAGGCCCTGTTGGAATGTATATATAAATGCTTATATATGTAGTCGTCCATTGATATATAATAATGAGAGGGAGATAACTCAGAGAAGTGTCGGAAATTAATGTGGTACGAACCAGTGGGAATTACTGGCATTCTGAGTTCCATTTACTTATTCTTATATTTGAAAAAAAAATCTGATCTATATAAATAATATTTTGATGACATTGAATCATATAATATGTGGGTGAACCTTGCTGTGTATTTCTCCTCAAACCGTAATTAATTACCAATTTGAAACCATAATAAATACCACTAGTAGTATAATTACAACTAATATCTCTAATTACTAATTTTAATTAATTGCATTAACAGCCATTTTTCATCTATGTAAATTACCTCGAGCAAATATTATAGTCATGCAAAGTGTGTTTGATTAATAACTTTCTCCTCGTACTGTGGTGATCAGAAACTGGTCCAACTTCAAAGCTATACATCCCTTTCTCGTCGAATTTTTAGGTTTCTCTGCCGGAAAAATAAACTTTCCAAAACCTTAACCAAGAAATATAATAGGGAAATTCTCTTAAATAACACTTTTTAAGTTTTTGTCACAAAAATAGCCCCCAAAAAATAAAATGATCAAAATAGACTTTTTTTTTGAAATTTTGATTTTTTTTTATTTTATTTTTTTGAAATTTGAAACTCTAACCCCAAACTCACCCCTTAACTCTAAACCCTAAAGTCCAAATTAGTTAACCCTAGGGGTATAAATGCATATAAATAAATTTTTTAGCTTCTAAAAAAAACATTTTGGTCATTTTCTTCTTTAAAAGCTATTTTTGTGACAAACAAACTAAAATGGTCTATCTAAGGGAATTTCTCAATATAATATACTAACTGCACTAATTAACAGTTTATATTTATTAAATCAAATTAATGGTTTCTTAAACTTTTTAGTGTGAAGGGTACAATTGAAAGGTACAAGAAAGCTTGTTCCGATGCCGTCAACCCTCCTACTGTCACCGAAGCTAATACTCAGGTACATTATTTTCTTTTTGTTCTTAAAAAAAAACATTGCTAACAAAAAGAGTGGTTTCTTGAAATGTTGTTTTGGTGTTTTGTATGCATGGAACTATGAAGTATTATCAGCAAGAAGCCTCTAAGCTTCGAAGACAGATTCGGGATATTCAAAATTCTAACAGGTAAATTATCAAACTCTTCATGAGGTTTCAAATATATGGTTTCTTGATTTGATTACTACACTATAAGGCTGAACTTGTTAGCTTGTAATTTTCTATAGAAGGTTGTGTTTGTTTACTAATGTTCATGTTTATAAAATGAAGGCATATTGTTGGAGAATCACTTGGTTCCTTGAACTTCAAGGAACTCAAAAACCTAGAAGGAAGGCTTGAAAAAGGAATAAGCCGCGTCAGATCCAAGAAGGTTACTTATTACATGCACCAAAGTCTATCTGTCTCTATATAATAAACATAGTTTTCTCACTCTTATATGAAAATTTTGCAGAATGAGTTGTTAGTGGCAGAGATAGAGTATATGCACAAGAGGGTAAGCAAAACGTTTCATTCCATATCATTCGTGTCTTCTTCTTGGAGGTTGAGTTTTGTCCTAATAAATCATGTAGGAAATGGAGTTGCAACATGATAACATGTACCTGCGAGCTAAGGTTAGTCACTTTCAGTCTCTATACTCTCTACTATATATATCATCTCACAAGTCACAACCAAGCTTTGACTTTTGTTTTTTGCAGATAGCACACTGCGCTAGACTGGATCCAGAACAGCAGGGATCGAGTGTGATACAAGGAACTGCGGTTTATGAATCTGGTCTGTCTTCTCATGATCAGTCGCAGAATTATAACCGGGGCTATATTCCAGTGAACCTTCTTGAACCAAATCAACAATTCTCCGGTCAAGACCAACCTCCTCTTCAACTTGTTTAACCTTGAACATGATGAAAACTTGTTTCCTCCACTCAAAAACGATTTAGAGAGCAAGAGTACATTATATTTATGAGACTTCTTATGCATAGTTTTAGGTTTCAACAATAATAAAAACAAAACTCTTGTTCCTAGCTGAACCCACTTTCAGTTCTCTTTACTGTTGTGTCCCTACATCTTTTGCTCCTTTGCATTTCCATTTTTTTTTTTTTTTTTGAAAGATGCATTTCCAATTATTTGAAACCCAAACTTTGAATCAATCTTGATATGAAGATTGTAAGGGTACAAGAAATCTAAATAAATAGCTAAAATGAGCATTCTCATTATGTGCATGCTTTTGGCAAAAAAAACAAAGTAAAAATTTCCATTACATAAAAAAGGAACAAACTATTTCTTGAGCAAACTGAGAATCGTTCCTACAAATCTGATACCAAACTATGATCCACAGGCTTCAAATCTTCTCTTAACCAACGTTTCAACAAAGCCAACTCTAATCTCCTCACCTGCAAAATTTGGTCCATCAAATGTAAACAAATAAGTGAAATAAATCCATTTACTATACAAGTTTTCATGGAGAAGCTAGGTGAAGTATGATGTAGAAACAGAGTTATGTGCAAATCTAAAATGTTCTTCTTCATGCACATAAGTCTACAAAGAAGAGGAAACAAAAACCAACCTGTCTAATAATGAAAGGCTCCTCAACTCGACTCAAAGGTTCAGTTAATGCAGTTAGAAAGCCTTTCCTGTCTCCGTAAACAATATCTGTACAAGGTCGAGCACCCACCTGCCCTTCTTCTCAGACAGTCCACTTGGTAACATCAGTTTTGTTATCTCTCCTTCTATGGCCCAACATTAGTAAGCTCCACTAGGCCCAACTTTAGAATAATCGCGCACAATTTAATTTTATTTCGTTCTTATGAAATAAGTTTTTTTCTAACCTTTTTTTGTACCTCAAGGTTTAATCATATTATCTTCTTCACCATATTATTACTGTGCACATACATTTTTTATTTTTTCACTAATCTAATAGATAAACCACCCAAACTTGATTGGTTTCCGAATTTGGAAGGAAAAATGAGGAGATCTTTTCCCAATTTTCTCAATATTCCTAACTTAAAAAATTCAGAAGAAAATAAATTATGAACCCCCGGGTAAAAGAGCCAGTGAGCCACAATTAAAAAAAATAAAATAATTAAATAAAACAGAAAACATTTTTTTTTCTTCTTATAACGATTTGAGAGAATTACAATTGATTTGTTAAACATTCAACCTCCAAACTTCATATCATCATCCTTCTCACAACTCTCAAGAAACGAAGTAAGAACTTTAATGGCATTGATCTGACATTGCAGAGCCAATATATAACTCGCCGTCTCTTCAAACAGCGCGTCCACTCCAAGCGCTGTTCCTCCAGGAACTATTGTCTGAAGAGCCTCAATCTTCTCCTCCACTCCTTCTTCTTCTTCTTCATCATCTTCTACGCTGCTCTCCCTTGCATCTGACAATCTCTGTCTGGTTCTGCGGTTGAAACCATCGGGACGTGCGCTCACGGCGGTGGAAGGCGACGGAGAAGAGCGTTTAGTAGTGGAAGTCGCTAGGGTTTTCTCCATTGACGGAGGTAGAGAGAGAGAGAGAAGATGTGTTGGAATAAAAGGGGTAAAGAGATGTGTGTGACATTTATAATACGAGTGATGATGGATCAGTCCATTGAAGGTAGGACCGGTCCGGTTTAACCGGATCCCGGTTCGAATTGACTTTGCCTTACTTCACAAATTTGCCATAATGTTTAAGACATGTATTTGATGGATTATAGAGTTGAATCAAAATGGTATTGGTTTGGTATGCTTTTGATTTTCTATTGTTTTATAATTTTGGTTCGGTTTAGATTATGGTTTGGGTTTTATGTTTCTAAAATTGGGTAATGACATCAAAGCTGGGTCCAGTTGTGATTTTCTTATTTTGGTTCTTGTGTTTTTTTGAATTATATAATGAAGTGTTTTTTGTTTTGTTTTGTTTTGTTTGGTTGGAGTGATTTGGATCCGTGATTACCACGCGCTATTTTGAGTGGTTTTGTGGAGACGTCACTTTACTCAAGTGGATCTCCCTGAGGTTCTGACAGATAGATAGATTGGATCTTTATTTGTTTTTTATATATTCAGAAAGTTATGTATACTGAAAAACAAATGCTGTGTCACTAACAATTAGTAACATGCTTAGTTTAGTACTAATAGTAGACCTAATGAAAACGCCGTGTCATTAATAAGTAACATGCTTAGTTTAGTAATAATAGACTTAATGACATGTGTTAAACTTTAGTTCAGACTTTGACTTGTGTGGGTCTTTGTTTAGTATTCTTTTTGGAAACAGGAATGATAATTTCGGTGTATTTTTAACTTATGGTAGAAAACAACAACTAAATAATACTATTAACTATATCTAATCTAACTAATGCATGCATATGTAGACAAACGCAGTACATGCTAATAATCAATGTGTTTCAGAGTGAAAGTCAATGAAGATGTACTAGAATCAGCTTGATTGTTATCTTTATATATAAATCAATATCACTTCGACAAACCAATATCAATAGTAAGAAACTCATCATTTGAAATTTATATTTTAATTATTAGTCACATAATAACCGAAGTACATTAAAGAAAATGTGCTTGTGTAGTGTTTTTTTGTTGAATCACTTCCAAGATTCCATAAATGATGTATAGTATATGTTTTTACTTCGGTCAAGAGACATACAAATGTATTTGGAAAATGTAAGATAATGTATGGACAATCAACTAGTCTTATGTTTTGGGCTAATGATAATATGCTCTATAATTTAACATATAGATCAGTTATCTTTAATAGGTTTACGTATGATTATAATCATTATGTACACAACGCAACGTGACTTAATTCCAGTTAATGGTGATGTTGTAAAGAAGCAACAAAGAGCTAATAGGAAACGAGTCAGAGAGTGGAGGCGCGTGAGAGGTAAAGCAGAGGAGAAGGAGAGGATTCACCTGCGTCAGGTGCATGGGAGAGAGAGTGATAAGAGGGGACCCAGAAAAGCCCCGTAAAAAAGGAAAAGAGAAAAGGAAAGCACATGTGCTCTCACATGAGAGTTTTTCTTCGATCTATCTCCCATGTGCTTCCTCTCTTTACTTTCATCGACACACACTCTCTTTCTCTATATACATAGAGAATGAATAGATACATTAGTAGATAGTGAAGCTGTGTGTGGTGGACGTACGAGTACTACTTTCATACTATGATGATCTACTAGTTGCACCGAAGATCCCACATGCTTTCTTCTTCTTCTTCTTTCTTTCATGGCAGCCACGTGACATCTTTTATGGAACCTACCTTTTGAAATCTCCATAAATCTATCCCTCATTTTGTGTCAACTCTTTTTTTT